>AOTG01000088.1:0-63786 GCA_000347475.1 Penicillium paxilli ATCC 26601
GGGGGGGCAATCTTTGAGGATCCAATTCAGCCTATGAGTTGGTCTCCCGCTACGCTATTAGACAAAATTTCCGCCATTTTGAATCAATTTCGGTTTTAGAAAAGTATATAGAAGCCCTTGTTTTTCATGAGGCGTCTTTTAGTGACGAATCCACATTTGGGCCCAGCCAGTTCCATCATCACAGTGACCGATGACTCTATGATCAACGCACAGAATAGGTAGTTCGCTTGGGCATAGTAGGTTTGGAAGGTAATAATTAAGGTACACTAGAATTGTATTCTATATGAAGTTAAAACATAGTAGTACCAGTAGTCAACACTTCGCAAATACTAAAAGCTCAAAGAAAAGGTGAGTCCGAGTCGTAAAGGAAGAGAACCTGACAGAACAAGATCTAGTATCTAGCTGCGCATCACCCATCTGACAGGTGGTATAAGATACTATGTGCGCCCCTCATACTAAATCCAAACATCTCAGCCTTGAACCATTTAGAAACGATAAAGCAAGTCAGATACTTCCTTGTATGCCCCTTCATCCGATTCTTCGTCCGAATCGCAGATTAACATCCCAGAAAAACTGCACGGTGATTGGGGAACTTCAATTTCATCCAAAGCCGATAGCAAATTCGTACAGATGCTTGTGCTTGTAGTATCCATTGAATTTGGATCCGACTCGGAGATGCATTCGAAGAGACTCCGTTCACTGCATGTCTCATCGTGAAGGTCCTCCATCCATTCGTTTGGCCAAATATTCTCCTGTGGGGAATGCAAATCCACTGAATCAATCTGATGAAAGTCATCGGAATCCACGAGGCCGTCGTCGTAATTGGAATTAGTGTCCACGAGCATATTGAAGCCCATGTCGTTAGTCTCGTTCAATACGTGCGATTCTTCAAAGAAGGATGTCGGCATATTGATTCCTTTCGCTCGGCGTAGTTGAGCTTGTGCAATTCCCCAAAGTGATGATTGAATTACGTTGCAGAGCCCCTTTTGACTGGGCGAGCCTACCTGAGACGTAAGGACCGATTTGTCAAATTTGCGTGAGAGAGTCGCTGCGATCCTCTTTACCTCAGGATTCTGGCTGCCTTCAACCATCAAGTTTATCGCTCTGGATATAATGGGAATTGACACCGCTCGTTGGTCCATAGCCTGGTTAATGTTAGTCTTTCTTTATTCCACAGTCATGGGAAAGTCCGAACGGGGATAGCTCAGATAGATTCAAGACTGCGAGGGTGGTAATACTGACAGAACGATAACATGGAATGAACACAGCAGGTGCTAAATTTGGCATGTTTTCCAGATTGCTGCCTGGGACCGACCTGGATTCGGAAAGTCGCGGTTTCACCGGCAGCATCAATCCAGTTAAACCTTTATTCAGCAGGCGAAATAAAACTGGCAGAGAACTTTCAAGGTCGTCTGAGTCGCTTTCATTTCGAAAGTTAGTCGATGTTTCAACTTGGCAGTGTTGGAGTTCCTGCAAAATGGACTCGTCGGAGTCTGGAGTTTGAGGGAAGTTTGACTCGGAAATGTTCCCAAAATTGCCAGTGTGGCCCAGGTCCTTGAATGGCAAGACGGCGTCGCCAACTTCGTTCAAGAATTCGGGGGGCTCCAACTTCAAGTCTCCAAGTTCTGCCAGCGCCGGGATATATACTACTTTTTCGGTCGATCCCACAGAATGTCCCCAATTTGAATCCAACAGCTCCTCAAAATGAAGCAAATCAAGTGAGTTCAATATCTCATTCTCTTCAGATCCCCATTCCTGTTGAAGACTCGTATGGACTCGGAAGAAGTACTCTAAGTGTACATCGATCGCTGACAGAAATACGGATGGATATCCAGTTGGTGGATGACCCACAGCATGATTTCTTAATATCAACGGCACCCTTCGATTGCGAATCTGATTTGGCGACTGCATCAATCTTGAAAGTCCAAATGTCAAGCAACTCATTTGACGGGCGATGCTGCTTATGTTTTCGGAAGATTCGCAGCTCTTGAAGACGATTGCGAAGCCGAGATCCGACCACACCTGGTCCAAGACCCCTGATCAGAACAATCCTATCCCAATGATCAAACTATAGCATCTGAATAAATCAAAGACTTTCTCACCTTGGAGCTACACACTCTTTCACCCAAACTTGAGATGAATTTGGACAGAGTCCACTCCACGCGAGGGTTGATACTGACATGCAGACGAAGCTCGAGTTCAGGTGCTTCTGTGACCCAGGCTGCCGACAGATGAGGAAGTTGAATCATCCCAACTTGTGGAATATGTATTGGTGAATCAATCAATGATGTGAAATCTGCAGTCGCTGTGAATTGAAGCTGCAATGGGGACTCAACTGTCTGAAAGCAGGCGCTCCCCAGATTGACGCTGTGCGACATGATGAGAGCGGCTGCTCTGCCAGACAAAAGTCAATACAGCCAGGAGCCCTCGTATATGAAGGGGCTTTTCAAAATGGAGTTGGAATTTCTCTCGAAATCCAGAATGTGCGAAGGTACAAAATGCGCCAAGATCAGATTGAGGTGCGCAGAAGCACATGATGCTCCTTACAAATTGGACCACGCCTAATATTCTTGCTCTTTTTACCTTGTTAATAGGGATGAGCATCTGCTGATTTGTGAATATTCTATAATTTAATATGCTCCATAATAGTGTCAAAAATTAATGACAGCACATTCTCTTAGATGATTGATGTTTTGGACCCATTCTTCCAAAATTAGAACATCGGGTGTATACTTCTCCTGGTATTTTAGCGCAGAGGCATTCAACTAGGCTCCACAATAGGGCGTGCACGTGATTAATGGGATACAGACAGATATGGGGCGAGCCTCTGAATACAAGTGATTCTCACGGATATTTGAAAGTACAAGAAAAAGAATCAAATCACGGTCAATTGCAGTTGAAGTACAGCCTCAGAACAGCCTTTTTTACCCCAGACAGTTCTTATCGACAAAGATCCCCGTCTTATCGATAGTCACGTGAATTCCAGCTGGTGGCCTCAAAGGAACGCGCGACCTTCCTGACTTCTCCCCTTTATGGTCAACAATGCCCAGGGATGAAGGAGGCAATGACCTGCTGTCTGGTCAGGATGTCAAGAATGATCATGAAGCACAAGGTTTATTGTCCAGTCAACATGAAGAGCCTGATGATATCATAGTTCACCCCGGATCACCCAGCTCATCCCCGACCCCCGCGGAGAGCGCGACGCATGGACAGCGCCAATCATCAATCTCACAACCAGTCCCCGATGGCCAGCGTCGCACACCTCGTACATTGAATCGTGTTAGATTTGACTTGGAAGAGGAAACAGAAGAAGATGACCATTTGTCCAATGGACGAGCTCACAGCCCAGACGACGAGCTATGGCTTGATGAGGAGGACTATGAGCTTGGCGAGAGTGGTCAACGGAACGGACGACGAAATACCGGACAGCATGTTCCCCTCCTTACGGATATCGAAGCACCTAGCGTGACACTTGCGACATCCGACGACTTCTTCCCCGAAGATCATCTCGAACAGGCTCGGCCGCGGAGTGGAATGAAGATGGCATTCATGAACATGGCCAATAGCATTATAGGAGCGGGAATCATTGGCCAGCCATATGCTTTGCGACAAGCGGGCATGGTGACAGGAATATTGTTGTTGACGGCTTTAACCGTTACAGTGGACTGGACTATCCGTCTTATCGTGATCAACTCGAAGATGAGTGGGGCCGATTCGTTCCAAGCTACTATGCAATACTGCTTTGGGAAACCCGGCCTGATTGCAATCTCGGTTGCTCAATGGGCCTTTGCTTTCGGTGGTATGGTTGCATTCTGTATTATCGTTGGCGATACGATTCCCCATGTCCTGGGTGCCCTTTTCCCGAGCCTTCGAGATATGGCTTTTCTCTGGTTGCTCACAGATCGACGAGCGGTGATTGTGCTTTTTGTCCTGGGTATCTCATATCCGCTATCCTTATATCGAGATATTGCAAAGGTGAGCTACCTAGCAATAAATCCTTCTGACCTATCCATTAATATGCGCTGACCCATTTTACAGTTGGCGAAAGCATCCGCGCTGGCATTGGTTAGCATGGTGATCATTGTCGTCACGGTCATCACGCAAGGCTTCCGTGTCCCCGCAGAGTCAAGAGGAGAAGTCAAAAGCCATTTGATCATTAATTCTGGCTTTTTTCAGGCAGTAGGCGTTATCTCATTTGGTGAGTACTACCCGCGGATGAATTATAAATTGTTGGATCCTGTTGCTAACTTACAATAGCCTTTGTTTGTCGTATGTTGCTTTGTTGTCCCAGGCTATATGATGAAGGCTAATGTTTCATAGATCACAACAGCCTTCTGATATATGGGTCCTTGAAAAGGCCCACTCTTGACCGATTTGCGACTGTCACGCATTACTCCACCGGTGTGTCCCTAGTGATGTGTCTGGCAATGGGTATCGCAGGATTTTTATCTTTCGGTTCCAAAACACAGGGCAATGTCCTGAACAATTTCCCATCTGGAAATATCTTGGTCAATATCGCTCGATTGTAAGACCATTTCTCATCTCATGGCTGGTGATAATTATGCTAATCTGATCCAAGTTGCTTTGGCCTCAATATGCTGACAACCCTACCGCTGGAGGCCTTCGTGTGCCGATCTGTCATGACAACTTACTATTTCCCAGATGAACCTTTCAATCCTAACCGACATTTGATTTTCACTACTTCCCTGGTCGTTACATCTATGGTGCTGGCACTTGTTACATGTGATTTAGGGATGGTGTTTGAGTTGATTGGAGCAACAAGTGCTGCAGCTTTGGCATACATTTTCCCGCCGTTGTGCTATATCAAGCTCAGTAGCGCTAGTCGCCGAGAAAAGATCCCGGCATATGCTTGTGTTGGATTTGGGCTTGTTGTCATGGGAGTCTCTGTCGTCCAGGCCGTTGTCAATGCTGTTACGGGTAAGTTTGTCCCCAGGCGCTGCTTGTGGTTCCAAATAGCAAGCCAGATTATCTCCAATTCACCTTCCATGGTCTCTTGGGGATTGTCTGCTTCTTCTCATACCAGTACTAATAAGTTTATGTAGATACAGGAGAAGGCTCTACCTGCGGTGCTCCATAGTAGATGTCATTCTATGTCCGAGTCTTGTCACTCATACTAGCACTACCTACTGCAACACATTGATACTACATACCGATCCTCGACCAAGGTCATTTTTGTACATATTTCGCCCAACATTGTGTTGGTACTAGGATCAATCAAATCGAACATAAACGAGATCACTGTTCAAGTATTCGAGCATACAAAAATTGCTTACTTGTTTATTTGTTTTCATCAATTATGTCATTCACCATTCGTGCCTGCCTCAACCCGGCAGTTGCCTCATTTGGGTGTTGTGGTCAACCTGCTCTTTCCTTCTCTTCCTCTTCCCTCCTTCCCTCCACTCTCTCCCTCCGCCATTTCCGCCTTCACTCTCATTTCTACCTCCTCTTGCTCTTTTCTCTTTTCTCTCTTCTCGCTCACTTCTTTCTCCGCAATTCCACTTAAATTATCCACGTCTCCCTAACTTGAACCCTATTGTCTATGCAATCAAATTTCCCTCATACGTGTGCACTGCACAATTCGGGCTTTGCAAACTGCCACCTGAGGGATTGAAGCTCGTGCTCGTCAAAGGTTCTCTCCAAACTTGCCTCGTTCATCCCTGGGCATTGTTGACCATAAGGGGGAGAAGTCAGGAAGGTCGCGCGTTCCTTTGAGGCCACCAGCTGGGATACATCCCTATCTCTCTTGTAGGGATTCCCCAGATTCCCTGAACTTGCGAGATACGAAGCTGTAAGTCTCTCCTCGCAAGAGGTGACCTGATGCTCTCTTCTCACACTCTTGTCGATCGCTAAAGCTTGTTTGAAATTCCCAACCCTCCAACGACCGAACCAATCTTCAGCTTGAGATCATATCGGTGACCAGTGCTTCTTGCTTGTGCCAGTCGATTGTGACAATTCATATCGGCGCGTCCAGCGAGAGACAACATGGATTCCGATCTGACAGCGGCACAGCGGATGGCCGCAATACAGCTGGTATGGTTTTTCAACAGGACCCTGTTCTCTAGGTTCGTGTACTAACATTGTAAACAGGCTGACCTAGGCTCAACTCGACGCGAAGAAGTTTCCACACATGACTTACGCAGCAAGGAAGCGTATGTTTCCCTTGAACAAATTGAAAATACCAGAGAGTTCCGCAAGAACAAGAGTGCAGCCGGCCGCCAGTTTGCGGCCTTTGAATCCAAGCTGAACGCTTGGTCAGGTTTGTTTTATCTCTTGCCCGACTGATCACGGATAACTATGGGCTGATGGATTTTTCTTAGAGCTTCACGAGCAAGTCGAAGACACTGAAAACATTGAAAAGTTGGACTCTCTCATGCATGGCCAGAGCCACCGAGCCAAATTGAGCGCGCAAGTCAAAGCAACCGGCGGCCAACAATATGGTGAAGGGTATGGAAAAAACAAACATAACAGAACAGAAAACAACCACCCCATTCCGTCTTCATCTGCTGGTCGCGGAGGTGGCGTTTCTGGGACCCGTCCTGGCCATGCTAGGTAAATACCCTTTGGAGTTCAATTCGATCGAGGATCGCTACTAACTGCAACTAGGGCCAAGCCAAGCGGAGGGCACAATTCCCAATTTGCGAAGCGTTCACTGTCTCTGGCTCTTCCTGCTTCACCGAACTTAACTAGACAGGCCACTGCACCGAATTTGACCAGACAGGACCCAGCGCTGGATCAAAACAATTCCGACCCTGTTGTCGATAGAAGATATCACCGTGGAGGGCGTGGTCGAGCTGCAAGTATGTGATGGTCACTCTGCTCTAGCCTTTGCGGTTCTTGCTTTAACAGATCTATAGAAGCGCCACCAATTCGAACTAGACGGCCACAGCCCATGTGAGTAGCTTGACTCGTTCTAGCTGCGGTTTATACTGACGTTACCAAGGGAGGATTTTACATTCAAGATTTCAACCCCACAAGATTTCATGGACATTGCCCGACAGTATACGCAGTCGGTTTCCCAGTCATCGACTGTATCTTCGCCTCGTCTTACTGCATCTACGCCATCCATCGCTGCGCCGGTTGTAGCTTCGCCTCACCGTGCTACATCTCCACCTCGCATTGCGGCAGCACCAGCGCCAAGAAGCTCCAGGTCGCAATCTGTATCGCCGTCTCGACGTTCGGTAACATTCGCAGGACCAGTAACTCGGAAACCAAGTGCCTCTCCCCCACCGCAACCGATGACACAGGACGACGATCCCCTCATTGAGTTTTCATCAGAAGAAGATGAGAAACCGCCAATCCCCGCAGAAGTCATTTCTAAGCCCTCTAGTGATCTTCTGCTGCTGGATTTCGGGACAACTGAGGATTTAAGCATTCCGCAACAGGGATTGAGCGAATTAACCCAGTTTCAACTTCAAGGATTAGATTTCCGCTTCGTCAATGATGTGAAGCTTCCCGAGAACTTGCAAAAAGTGAATGTGCGGGCTACGGATTTGATGAATGATTTGGGTGGGTGCCGGTCAATTATCGAGGACAAATTGTCTCATGGGCTGAAAGAATCAGGAACTTTCTATCCACCCCTTCAGCCTCGGCGAATCTCTACCCAAGAGCATGAGGCCCCGGGGAAAGACCAGCCCCGGAGAGTCTCCACCCCAGAACACAAGTTCTTGCAGAAAGGTAAGCATCGCCACCAGACTTTCTATCATGTCTGTACTTTGTTACTTACGGCAAATGTTCTGACCTTTCACAGATCCTGTCACTCCTGACATGAAAGGCAAAGGGCCTATTAGTTTCCTCGACCATCGATCTCCTGATAAAAGTTCTACTTCTAGTGATTCGATCCAGCGCGAGAAAGCCAAAAGACAAGATGATAACCTCTCCCCTCGCAAGAAAGGAACTTCTGACTCTGATCCAATCAATGGATTCGGCAAACTTCAAATTTCAGAACCCCCAGGACTGGGATCCATTGAAAATGAGCCCCGACCTGCTGCTTCAAAGCCCAAGGAGATGGATGTATGCCCTGCAGCTCGTCATGGTGGGATTGGGTCACTGGCCCAGTCCATCCATGCCGTCGACGTAGTTCACGCTCGATCTATGGGAACGGCTCGAACAATCGGCGTAAAGCCATCTCTGACCTACAAAACCGAGGCTGCTGAAGTGACAATTGAGTACCAACGTGCCAACCCAACAAGCAGCAGAGCACCCTCTGGAACATCGACACCAGCGGTTCGGCCTTCTGGATTAGCGACTAGTCGGTTTGCATCTGAAGTACCAAACGAGTCGGCCCCTGCTCCGCGAGCACCTGGACTGTCAACTAGCCGATTTGCATCTGAGATGCCAAGCGCAGAATCCTCTGCCCCACGAGCACCGGGATTATCGACTAGTCGGTTTGCATCTGAAAAGCCACGCGCGGTTTCCTCTGCTTCCCGAGGCAGTCTAGGTCGCCAAGGATAAAACCAAAATGATTTCTGTCTCTACATGTGTTCATGCTATCTTCCTAGCTCCCTAGCGGCACTTGATTTTTCAATATCATTATCTTTCTACTCTGATGGGCCATTCTGTGTAACTTCCTAGTATGTATTCAAAGAACTACCAAAGTTTCTATACAAATCTCAGCAAAAGATTCGATCCTACTAATACCAGTACTAGAGAACATCTATGAATGGCCCAGCGACCTCGGGAGCGAAGGGTCTCCAACAGGGGCTGAAGTGAAACTTAAAGAAGATTTCTTTGACAAAACAATCTCCAAGTCCCACTGTCAATTCTATGAAGCCCCTGGCGACGAGACAAACGAAGGGTCCCGGCGACATACTACATCTCCCATGGAAGTGATCTGTCATTGGCTAATCGGCGTTAATGACAATATTGACCCACCTTTCGGAGATAGCTAGGCTCAGCTCTTTTGGATCACAAATCGTGATTGGATGAATGCTGCATCCGAGTTCAATGTAATGCGTCATACGGCATTTTATCAAAATCGGAGCTGAGCTCAAGAAGGCCTATATAAACGCATCGGATCCATATCCTCTCATAGTACCCCATCGCTCCGAGTCGGATTCAATAGCCCCAGCCAACCAGAGTTCAACTTGAGGTTCCTACTACCACCACCATACTTGCCCTTCCCAATCAAAATGCCTTCACATGGTCAATATACCACCGAAAAGGTCCAATACCCTTCTCACGGCGAAACAATTGCTGGAATCCTTTACCGCCCCCTCAATGTGAAGACCCCACCAGGAGTCGTGATCACCGGCCCATACTCTTTCATCAAAGAGCAAGCACCTCTCCAATATGCAACACGCCTTGCAGACGAAGGCTATGCAGCCCTGATATTCGATCCCAGAACGGTCGGAGAAAGCACAGGACAACCTCGTCGCCTTGAGAACCCCAAGATGAAAAACGAGGACATGGTCGCTGGTCTTGACTACCTCTGCACTCGCAGCGATGTCGATAAGTCTCGTCTCTTCCTAGTTGGCATTTGCCAGGGTGGGCCTGAATCACTGGATGTGGCTTCTTATGATAGTAGAGTCACAGGCGTTGCCTCGGTGTCGGGATACTATCGTGATCATGAGACAGACATCTACATGATCTGTGCCGGATGTGTCGCTTGGGAACCTGGCGCAGACATCGCAGCCATGAAAATGCCAACCCCCGAACAAGGCGAAGCTCTCTACAAAGCCCGACTTGAACGTGCCCAAAAGGCCCGCGACCTATTCGACAAGACAGGCGAAGTAATCTATCAACCACTAGTTGATCCAAAGGCCGCAGATCCCGATACCGGTTCCGAAGCCGGTCTTCCAGGACCAGTAGTTTGGTCCTGGTATGGACCGTGGACGTTGAAGGGGTTCGAGAATCGATATGCGGTTATGAGTGATCTGGACCATTTTGATTACACCACTGTTCCGGGCGTGGCGAAGCTAGAGAAACCGGCTTTGCTTATTCATGGGAATAATTGTATGAATGCGGCGGCTGCGAAGAGACATTTTGAGTCTATTCCGACGAGTCGGAAGAAGTTGATTTGGAATGATGAGGTTTCGCATTTTCAGCATTATGATCAGCCGGATTGTGTTGATCGGAATGTTGGGGATATTGCGGCGTGGTTTGCGGATGTTAAATAAGAAAAGGAATTTGAATTTGAAGATACCTAACTAGGTTCCCAATTGATTCTGTGAAATTTAATTCTGGAGCTCGTTCAGTAAGTTCCAGAAACTGTTGTCTGAGAAGTCACCCTCGAAGTTCCAGCTGCTCGTAAGGTCCACTGTTAGAGGGTCGAATGATAAGTCATTTGACGTTTCCTCCACTGGCATCTGCGAAATGGAAAGGTTCAAGTTGTCATAAAATAGATCGTGTATGGGGTGAGGTGGTGAGACATTATCGAGAGAAAGCTCAAATGAGCCGCCGATTGGTAAGTCTCCACGACTCTTGATACTAGCATGGACAGCTTCTGAATCGTCGAAAGACCCGGTCAGTTCTGTGCTGTGAATAATATGCGAACGACTCTGAAGCCGATGACAAAGAGCCCAAGCCACTCTATGGGCTGATTCGGCCATAGGATTGAACTGGCCAATAAGGGCTAGCCGCTGTGTTCCTATTTCAATGGCAGCAATGCCTTCTTCTCGTTGTTCAATGAACTCTCCTGGAAATGACAAGCAGACCACAGCAATAATGACGATAGCATCGAAAGATGCATAGACGGGGTTGAAGACTTTGCATTGACTGAAGTCGGACTGCGAGAATAGTCTCTCTTGAGCACTCAGAATGGCGATTCCAGCTTTGAGTGCCTCGACACGACTACTCGCCATTGAAAAGATGTATGGTCGATGAAGGGCGAGGAAAACGAGATGAATAAGTGAGGTCAGCCCTTCGCGTGCCATTGGTAGCCATTCGCATCCAGGCATTTTATCGAACTTGGTATCGGTGTTTTCCAATCTGCACCAAGCGGGTAGAAGCTCCATGTTACTGTTCAACGCAGAGTGGATTTTTTCAACTGTGTCGTAGTTCTGAGGCCTGGCCCCATTCTGTTCCAGGCGATGAATATCTGGAAAGAATCGATAGGCCACGGTATAACCGGCAAGGATGATATCGAATGGTCGAGGGGGCTCCGAATCAATGTGCCAGTGAGAGAAAAGTTCTTCTCTTTTCGCTTCATCCTGTACGGTCCGAGCGAAGTCGTCTATCCTGAGATTTGTTGTGATCGGTCTACCGAGAACAACGCCCATATGAATATCCCAGATATTCAAAACTACCCAAATCTTGTGGCCAGGGTAGGTTTCTTGTGCGTGTCGATTTTTCGTCGCCATTTGTGCCGGTGATCGACTTGGTACGGCTTGAAGGCGTCCAGTATGAAGGCCAATCTCCTGCGCATCACGAATTGTTGCCCCAAGAGCATGCCATGCCTCCACTACTTCGCCACTGCTTTTTAGAAAGGCAGCGCGTAGTAAGCCCCCTTGTACGGTTGCTAGTGTGATGCATCTTTTGCCTAGCAGGGACAAAATGCTGGCACCGATTTCACTATACTCAACACCCAAATCGTGTAGTGTCTTTCCAGTAACGGACAATAGGCCTTCCAATCGATCATCCTGCGGGGGATGAAAAAGCAGAGCTTGTGCGAGGACTTGAAAAAGCAATGCGGGGAACGTCTTTAAATCCGGGGTCATGTTTTTTAGATCCGTAGAGAGATCCGAGATAGGGAATCTTCTCCACACGTCCAATTCCTTTTGAAAATCACTCTCCGTCAATAGATCGTACTGCCAGTTGACTGCATGGAAGAAAGTATGGATCAGAATGTCGCTGTATGACTGTGGGGGGAGCTCGCGAACTAAATTATTGTATTTTAAACCATTGTTGCTCGGTGTGACCCTTTTCGAAGAAATTCCGCTTCTACCGGAAAACCCGGAAGAAGGAGTTTGAGGTGATTTTTCCACTGCAGTTTGCAATAAGCCTAGGGTATTGTGGTTGCTTTGACGAGTGTATCCGAAGTCGCGGATCTCGTTGCAGTTCTCGTTTTCGTCTTTGGAGCTCAAACTCCCTTGGGGAGTCAGAAATCCAGTACTTTCGTTTTTAATGGTATCTGAAGCTCCATCTCCATTGGAATGTGTGTGTGCTAATTGCGCCTCTTTGGATTCGTGGCCATAATGGCAAAGATCCTACATTGTATTAGATTGGAGTTAATAGATGAGCAGTAGTAGGATCGCGTACCAACTTTCCTCGCTTGATGCAATTACAACACGGGGTTTCGCGGTCGCACTATTATTTTACTGTTAGTATTATTTTCAGAAGTGAAATGAGGCTATTGAACACAACTTCATCATACCTTCTGCTTGCGTCGGTGACATTCCGTGCAGGACACAACGGTTCTTCTTCTCCTTTGCAACTTTCTTCGTCCTTGTGCTGCAGCCTCTGACTCTGTATATGATTGCATAGACATCACAGTTCAAGAGATGAGCTTCTTGGAGTATGATGTCTCGAGGGGCATGAATGGTTGTCAATGAGAGATTGATTAACGGCATCTTGATGATTTGATGGGGGCCCACCCCACCGCCTTTGCTTTGGGGGTGATTGGACGAGGAGGAGTACATGTGAAATAGTGCCAAAATATGACTGACTGAAGTTATTCGGTTTTGAAGATAGAGGACAAAAAGTTATATTGTGAAGAAGCTCGTTGCTTAAAAAATTCATTGATTAACTTGGAATTTGAAGTTGAGCCCATTCCATTCAAATGATGCAAGGTTGAAATGAGCAGCAGCTTCAAGAACTTCCGAGTCAATAACCATAGCGAACGAACACTTATTCACTACTACCTTGTTCAAGGCTACCTAGGTATAAGCACTTTATTGTAAAAGAGCTTGAAGTCGGGGGAAATGAAAACGAGCAAAAACACGATCTTCTAACTTGATGAATGCCATGTTCTCGCCATTCGAGTTGACTTTCCCTACAACGCCATAGGTGAATCGAATTCGGTGTCGAAATTTGAAAAAAAAAAAAAAAAAGAAAAGAAAACTACTATGAACTCAACAATAATACGTTTCTAGAAGCACGGAGATCGGTGGATGTTCTAGATTCCTGTCCGACAAAAAAAAGTGCCCGTCACTACCGAGATTGGTCCACTGACTCCTGAGACCACCGCTGCATGGCAGGTCCAGCCAAAGCCAGTTAGCTATCCATTGAATGGATACGGTTCATCCGCTGCCGCTGCAGTTGGGTTTCAAAATGTACTAATCTCGCATCCCGGATCGGCCAGAATACTCGATTCGTACTTCTGCCCGAGATCTATCACATCCATGGACGCCTTTAGGGCTTTGGTCTCTGTGACCCCACGAGAGATCGTCGAGCGAACTTGTTCCACATGTTGAAAGAACATGAGTTTCTTGAGTCTAAGTCAACGTATTTTCTTTCGCTAACGTGGTACTTTTGTTGCTCTGAGCTTTTTTGCGCTTATATGGTATTTTTTACGACATCATACAATAGTGGCTTTTTGTGAGCACCTTGTCCCTAGAAAACTTGAATTGCCTGGGAAATTCTAGAAGATTCCGGGGCTAATACCTGGGCAGTACTCGATGACCTAGAGTGGAGAGGGGACTCATACTAGTAACAATGCATTATATGGCGGGTCTAAATGATCAACTTATGGAACGGCCCGGTGGTACTAAGTGGGAACATCCATTATACTAAAAAGCGGAGACTTGGAAGTTGATAGGAGGTTTCAAGATTGTATTGTTTTAGCTGCTATACCGGAGAAGCAATTTCAATTACGTTTGCTATCAATTACTACTATTTACCTGAAGGACGAATGCTCGTACTATGCTCCGCCGCAATAGATACCCTCGCCAAAACTCAACCCCATTTACGAATGTCCATCTTGCCAGTTAGTTGGCTAAAGCGAAAGTTACGCCTCGTTCTTACCAATGAATCAATAGGGCATTTCATGTATTTGAACTAATGCAAGTACCCAGGTGCAGTGGGAAAATACTAGTACTAAGTCCAAATCATCCATCATTTCGTCCCTCCGTTAAAGCGCACTAGGAGCAACAGTCCACTGCACAATAAAAGGCCCTCAAAATGTGAAACACTGGAGCCCTAAACGCTTCAAGTTGTAACTTTGCCGATCCCTGCTGCTGCCTATTTTAGACCATCTCCGCTACAATAGACCAGATTCAAGCACATTGCAATTGTCTCATTTGGCCTCGAGGCTGGACTACGTAGCACTAGTATTAGAACAAAGCCTATAAGTACTATAGGTAACTAGATAGTATAGTACTATTAGCTAGTGGTAATTGATAAATCCAATCCCAGGTTGCTGGGCAGGGGAAGTAGCAATAGTACAACTTGAAATACAATTGCTCTGGCGAAAAAATTTGATCATTCGCACAGACGCCAATCTCCTAATCTTTGTCCGATTAACCAGGCTCAAGTTGCCCCTTTTTCATCCGCATAGTCAAATTTCTCTGGCCACGTCAGTCCGAGTGTCCCACTGCATCTACCAGTGGACAGATGGAGTGATCAGTAAGTCACCGGGAAATGATCCGCAAGATTCATTTCACCTGCATCATGTTTACTCCACCTGCGTTTCAAACCCCAGGGCTAGCTTGGGGTTCAACCCCAAGCTAGAGGATTTGGCCCCAGTAGGGAGCTGCCGGCAGAGGGACGCCTTTGCCCGGGCAAAATACCTAGGTATGTGGCTTGAAAGGACCCATATTCCACGCAGATCAACCAATTGTCATCTCGCCCAAAATGAGCATGCATCAACTCTATGCCCTGATTCCCGCTGAACGACAGATTTGATGGATGTTAGACAGCGGTGAGTTCTTCCTCACCAGAGCCAAGATAGTACCCAGTACTAGATACTAGTAACCATATTTCTCACTTGTTGAATATTAGTAGTACGTACTACTACTCCGTACCTAGGTATCCATGGATGGGATAGAGAAACTTGACAAAGGGTTTGAATTCATCCAAAACCTTGGCTCGTGATCAGTTCTTCAGCGAAGCCACTGCCGCATAGTAATTCCTCACAATGATGAATGCTTGCAAAAAACCAACAATACCGGACGCTCGTGATTGGATCTGCCGATTCCAGCATGACACACATGCCGATGTGCTACGTAGGGAATTAGGATGACCAGTCTCCTGCCAATCATCGTCATTTCTTGGCCAGATCCAATTTGACTCTCCCTATCTGAGTCTTCTACGTCCTTCGATGGGATTCTTTCCTTCGGATATCCCCCGAGGCAACAAACACCGGGCTTATGTACTCCCAAGGAGACCTGAGCTATTCACGCCGGATGCCAATTCCCTTAGAATAATACGGTGAAAGGCACCGTTCCGTTACTATGGTATTTAGCACAAATCTTTCAAAGAAGACGAATAGTCATACTAGTACTCAACAGCTGAGAAACCACTGTCTAATTAACACTAATTGTTTATTCATCTCTATCCTAGTGTTCAAGTTCCCAATCTAGCTCTCCATGACTTTTTGGACTCTCCAGCGCATCCGCTCCTACTACTCAAGCTACTTTATGCAGATTGGCGAGTCACTTTAACCAAGTTCTCCCGACCTACACAATAAATAGTATAATACTCTATCAATCTCGAACCTGAAGATTTGGAAATACTAAATGGAATCCAATCTTCCTCAGTGGAAATTTTTCTAACACAGAAGACTTCAAAGAACCTGGTCATTCCATCCCCAGCCCATGACTCCCCTGGTAGATTTTGAGGCGTTCAAGTTTCATTTCTTCGGCCGACCGACGCCAAATTCGAGCTTCAACAGATCAGGTAGCTTTGAAAAGAGGCTGAATCGTTGACAAGAAAACCCATTCAATCTTCTCGTGGATCCCGGGATTTCACATGATATCAAAATATTGAAATAGGTTCCTCCCGTAGTATAACATCGTTTGCTTTTCGAGACATGGCATCTTCCAAGGCTCACAATAACTTGAGTCATCGACTTCCCTACTAGCACTGCATGGATACGCCAGTTGAGATACCAGTAGGTCTGGAAGAGCCCGAAGACAGGCTTTTACAACCCGAGCGGCGACATAGCGATAAGTTATAATGGGCTGAGCTAGTCTCGAGAGGCCGAATGAGGACAGCCGTTTCCTGGATGAGGCATGTAATACATCAGCTTGTTTGCAATCACAACTTCATGCCAGTGATGAGAGGGCTCGGAACAACTGTTTACCTCTTCTGAGATAAGAATTAAATGCTCAACTCGATCTCGTCGAGTGAAACAATGCAGTAGCAAAGCAACGGTCGCGATACCAATCGCAACGGTGTTCGCTTCTTCGGCGTAGGTGGTATACCAATGGAAAAAAGATGCAATCATATCCACATAGAAGGATCGAATGCTATCTAGTGATGATTTGTTCGGTTCAATCAAGATGGAGTGATAGAAAAGGAAGGGAAAAACAAAATCTCTTTTATATCAAGACAAGCTGCCTAGCTGGCCAGCTATGACACTTGTCCGGTCGATCGATCATTGGCTGGACGATTGTGAACCGCGTGAGCGCACAAGACTAGTAATGCCAGCAGATCTTTCAGGCAGTCGGTCTTTGGTCATAAGTCGCTTAGTAGGTGGTGTGTGGTGATTAACCCGAGTAAGGAAAGGGATTTGAAAAATCGACACATCTTGGGCTCCTTGGGCCGGGGGAGATGGGGAGATACATCTCCGAAAGTCAGGAATCTAGACCAGATGGACCCTTCTTACTACTTCCAGTGGTGAAATTCGCACAGCAATTACAGGGCAGGCCTACATTATTTGCAAAATGAATCTCTGGCGATGGTCACCCATAAAAGATACATACGGAGCGAACGGTGCAATCCGTCGCGATGATGTTAAATCGTCGAGAAAGAGAGATTTCGTATTGTGATACCGCAGAATTTCAGGCAGGTACGTGTTACGGCACTACAATTCTGCTCTATTTTGATTAACGTATAGAAGTATGTTCAGATTTCCATTTTATGGATGCCTTCAATGACCAAGATCCATTCTCGCGCGCCGCATAGTGGATCCCTCGTTCGCAATGTCCTACGAGACCATCCATTCTTTCAACCGTATTCAGGTTGTTGCCTACTACTATTCTTATGTATCTGAAGATGCTCTGAAGAATTGATTCATTCTATCTACTAGTAATACTAGTATTTACTAGCTAGTTGAAAGTGAAATCTGAAAACATTGGCCCGAGCTGGCCACCTGGCCAGGGGGGACCTCTTTTGGGCCGGTGCCATGGAAACGACATCAAATGCAGATCGAGTGCACCGGAGCCTCACAAAAATAAAATAAAATATACTAGCCCTTATAAAAAGAAACAAAACACCTAACTGGGTAGTGAATATAATGTCCGTATACACCGTAGACTATACGAACTTGTGTCAACGAACAAATACTATGCACTCTTAGAACAACATCATACACTACTGATACTATTTAGTACTAATTCATAGCAACGTACTAGGCCCTTGCCATGAGCCCTCCAGGATAGGCTCATACTAAGACTCGTTCAAAAAAGACAGTAACAATATGGAAATGCTAACATTGGAATCAGTATTCTTTGTTATTCTTACCATCTCCGCTACATAATGGCGGTCTAGATTACAGAATACCTGCACGAAGCCAAAATCAATCGATATCGAACATCCAGAAACCACAATAGGATTAGCGTATACGGGCTCTTTCCGGTGGACGCGCTTAGGCGAGGCTGCGTTCTCAAACAGACCATTGAAGTGTGGGTCCTACACCCGGAACAGCACCGAGAACAAAGCCTCCATAGTTGAAGCGAACGGAAATGAGACTCGACGGCGGGAGCTCGTTTCGGGCCATTCGACCCCAGTTTCGCGAACCAATCGGGAGCTTCTAGGTCTCGTTCAAAGGTCTTATTGAGAAAAGCAAACTGTGATAGAAATCCCTTTTTTATGTTTGCTGTGCCGACACAAAACCCAGTGTTTTATCAAGCATGATGCTTGACGAACAGCATACTTGCTTTCGTACTTCACAGCCCTGGAGGTGTTAGGGCAAGCATCTGTGTCTAGCTAGGCCCGTCCGTCCGATCTTACGCCTGATGTGAAACGTCGATCATGATTTTCACCATAGTCTAATCGGGAAAAAGGACAAAATACGGAGTAAAATATTAAGAAATAAAATAAAATAAAATAAAATAAAAATGGCCCCATAATTGATGACAGTCCACGAACCCAAACCTCAGCCCTTCCACCCTCCCCGGCGCCTGTCTATCCACCCCCCTCCAGCCTCTTCATTTCCGCGAGCCAAGATTCAGGATGATCAACCTATTTATGACTAGAATGGCAATCCGGTCATTGTAGATTACATGATCGAGACTCGGCATTGGCCAAAATAGTCAACTAGCAGGTGATAGTGCGGTCAGACTTGACTTCTCTCCCAAAGTTTCTGCGCATTGATTATTCTCTTTATGGTAGGACCTATTCGTATCTATTGGCTCTCGTGGCTGGAGAACTTAATGGCACACAACACAACTAGAGAAGGGGTGAAACAGACTACTAAAAGAGGATCACTGCTGGCTGCGTGTAAAGGTTGAGGATGGATGTTTTCACTCCGAACCCGACTTTCCCACTGGGCAGATCCGAAGGTTCCTTCGACTCGGTCCAAGGTTTATACTAGTAGTAGTGTTGCCTTCCAATGTCAATGTCCATCCATTCTTTTGTGGTATTCCAAGTTCTCTCAACCATTTCCTTTTGACTTTGCATGTAATGAGACTTCAATACTATTCAGTATGGCATGGAAATTTCCGTCCTAACAGATCGATATTACTAGGCATGGCGAGTTATTCCCACAACCTTTGCTTGAACAGCCCTATATCCGCCAAATCGCATCTGCCGTGAGCCTGGAATGTCTCCTAGCACAACTGCACCCTCCTTCGCGCTGGAACTTTGAAGTCTCTGTCGCCAATATCACTAGTACGTGAAATAACGTGACTTTTAAGCCCCGACGTGCTACAACCATCTATCTCGGTTCGCGCGTTTAAATAAGGTATCGTTCTATTCAGGCGGGCTTCTTTCACGAATTGAATGGTCTCTGATAGATCGATTTATCACGCCACATACTATATTCAAACGCAAAAGATCAACAGACATAGTGCACTTCATCCCGCCGTCCTCATACAAAGTCTGCCCATCCTCGAGCCGCAATAGGAAATTCATGACGGATCGACCTGGGCAGTCAGGGGTGTTCCCCCGAATTGCGATACAGCTCATCAACATTCGAAAGTTTTGGGCTTTATCCAGCCTCTAGTATAAACAGGCCAGGAGAGAGTTTCAAAGAACAGTACAAACAGAGACTAGTTATGAAAGGAAACAGAAGCCCAAAGCCTTATTCAAGGTCGAGTCACTTCACGCAATATGCTTTGCGTCTCTCCAAGGACGTTTGATACAGCTGGAAGCCTCGAGTTGAGCTCCTCGGCGACCTCGCGTGCTCTGTCCGCTTCTGCTGGCTCATTTTCTGATGGAATCACAATTTGGGAGTCCCTCGTTATATCCTCAACCTGCTCTTTGATCTTTTGTCGGAGAAAACGCAGCTGTTCTGTAACAACCTCCCCATATTCTACCTTGGCTCGGCTCATATAACCATTGAATAGACCAGGGTCTGCTAGGTGGTCTCGCATGATCTCTTTTCGTCTCCTGTCGCTTCCTGGCCCTATACACTGTGTCAGATACTAGCAGTACTCGAATTATTCCGTTGTCTTGGTCAGTATACCTCCTTCTGTACTGCAAGCTGCATAAGCCGGGCGCATCAAGTCTGCCATATAGGAGCTGTCGTGGCCCTGGAGCATGTCACGTCTCATATCTCTACTTGAATTTAGCCGCGGCACCAGCGTGAGTTTGCGAGCAGCAATCCTAAATAGTAACAATTCTCACCCTGTGCTTTGAATCATCTTCTCAATAGAACCCTGAACGTGATCTATGACGCAGCTCTCACGATACTCCATGGTGTCCAAAAAGTTTTGCATAACTTGCGGGGCCAATGATAGGTGCTCTATTCCCATGAGTATTTCATTGGTTTTACTCTTGTCAATGAACGTCTAGTCGCTCTGGCTGACTCACCATTGAGTATCCTGCAAACAGATTGAAATACCGACGTAATCTGCCGCGGTAGTGTTTGATCCTGTGATTCCAGATAAGTTGTGAAATTATCCCAACCGAGGCTCAGATCTTGTCGGGGGCGTTGAATTAGCTCGTCATTCCAACAGTGATATTTGGCTGCTTCGGTGCAATGGGTTCCATTCTTTCGGCAGAATGCTGCATAGCTTGTATGATGCCACTATTTGAAATTTTGATAATTAGAAATCACTGGCACCTGCGGGGTTTGCCATTGGAAGACTTACCCCAGCCCAAACGCCGCTGACTTGAAGACAGCTTCGCGTCCAATCACGTTTAGAACTTGCTAGATAACAATTATGTTAGAAAATGATAGGCCCGCGGTTTAAAACATTCAAAACTGCCCATTCAAGGATGGTTGGTATTACTATGAAGCACCCTGGAGAACTTACAGATAACATGCAGAATGTATTCGTGGAATGACCTATTCAATGCATCCCGAAATTGATTGATGTGTGAGCGTCGTGAAACCAAGTCCTATCTATGATCAGAAATTTTTCTTCTTCAATGGATACCAGTATCCCTCAAAGAAAGTATGGGTACTTGGTCATGGAACCATTTCCCGTACATTATGTAGGGTTGTTTCCACAGTCTCCAGAGCCCACCGCAGAGAAGCCGCCCTGTCGGCTGAGACAGAATCAGAACCTGCAAGTGCCCATTGACGAAGAGAACCAAGAAGTGCTGGAACCTGGTGGGTTAAAAATGCTCGCGTTGCACGTAGCCCAGCTTCTGCTGGAACGAGTTGGCAGTAGCGTCTCAATTCCAATATCCCACTGAGATTGATATAAGCTTCAGCATAATCTTGAGGATCTTCACGATGATCTCTATACATCGTATTGCTGACACAGAAGACCTTCATATTGTTGTATTTTCGTGCCAGTCTTCTTTGAGTATTCTCATTCCGTGTGTTTATCAGCAGAGTGGTGAGTCTAGTAATAATATGGTTAGTATCTGCCCAAGAGCTGTTCGGGTCATCAGTAGAAAGTTTACTCCAGACTTAATTCCCTTTCTTGTTTCCTATGATTTTTGTCAGCCTTATGATAATTTGTTGCAGGACCGTTGTGACTGACTCAAGCTTATAAAGCTCAAGCACTAGTGTCATGTTGGCTTGATCTTTTCGTAATCTTTTGTTTACTTGTCCGATGCTTTCCTTGAGATCTTTTCCCCGTTGAATCATTTGTCGTACACGCTGGGCGTGTTCAGGCTGACTTTTACTATCTCGAGCCACCTCTTCCGGTGAAATAGCCTGAGTGAGGTCAGATCTCGAATCCTGGTAAATATTTTTTTGGAATAGTACCTCTGATTGTGTGCAGATAATTCGTTTTTGTTGGTCTCCTTTGCATATCCTGATAATCTCAGGTATCGACTCGTCTGTGACAGCTCTCTTGATGCCAGCTACGATGAAGACCTCATCGCAGTGGTGTGCCATATACTTCTCGGTAGCCCTCACTCTAGCAAAATTCAGATCTCGGAGGCCTGCTATATGTCAGAAAAAGAAATTGATGGAATTTTCTCGTGTCCAAGTCTTACCTGGCAAGTCCGCTAGCACTAGTCCGGTCCGCAGTATAGAGGAATCCAGGTAAACCCTGCATCCTTTAGTTAAAACCTTCAACTTGAAGCCGGAATGGCAGAGCGTGATGGCTCGAAGGAATCCGATTAAAACACACCTGATTATTTTAATAAAAGGCCACAGTACCGGTCCACCGTCAATGGATGAGCTGGCAGTCAGGTAGTCAAGATTCTCCCTGCACTCTTCCAAATTGCTTGCAAACTTGATGTACTTATCGGTGCTAGCGCCACCCGGTCTTTTAGCCAGCTCTGCTAAAGCCCAATTTTCAAGCTTTGCTCGAATTTTGCTCTCGGCACTTTCATCCTTTTCATTTGAAAGAAACTCGAGACTCATGCCTGGCTTGTTTGAAAAGACGGTTTGAAAAGTTTGCCACGCCTTCAACCCTGAGGCTCTGATGTTTTCCTGTTCTTTGGTGGATGTGACTTCCTGAAACGCTGAGGTGTAGGCTTGTCGAACACTTCGCAGAAGCTCATGGAGTAATTCTTCTCTCTCTTCAACATTCATAAAATCAGCTTCAAGGGTGAATGGAATCTGATGGTCATCGTCCACATTTCGAAACTCGGTTACTACACATGTACAAGCGGATCCCTCGCCACTCTGCAGCATTGTATAATGGTATCAGTATGTGTAACGGGAAGCTGGGGGTGAGTAGGTGATGCAGAACATACCGAGCGTGCGAGATTGATTCTGTCGAGGAGACAGTTGATTAAAGAGCTTTTGCCTATACCGGAGCTGTTAGCTTTGTACATGCAAATGTTTAGCATCAAAATGTAGAAACATACCAACTCCAGAATCACCAATGAAACCAACAGTACGTCGCTCGGGATACCGAAAATTGCTCATTTTCTCAGTGTCTGCGCAAAGACTGTGAAGCTTCGAACCTTTATCACGGGCCAGGTTAGAAGCATTCATTTTTCGCACAAGACCTCCTAGCGACTTCTTCACATCTCGCAAGCCTGTTTGCAAGCGCTGGTCATATATAGGAGCCGAAGGAAGGATTTCTTCGCGCATTTTATACACGTCTTCATCCGAGTCAGGATTGTTGCGATTCCCTCCACTCTCATCCTCACCGGGGCTACTCGATCTCGCCTCGGTCTCATCCTTTTCCGGCGCTATCTCGGCCTGCCTCGAAATTGGGTTGGGAGTGGTCACACTCGTAGCCCTAGGCGAACTCGCTTGAACTGTATAGGATGACCTACGGGAGGTCGGCGCAGTGTCTTGTTGAGATTTATCAAGGGAAGAACTTTGTACCGTCGGTGTGCTAGAGATCACAGATGATTCACTCGGTCCTTTCTTGCGAGAGACGGGAACCGCAATACGCCTCGGACTTGGTGTAGCATTGTGCAGACTGGCATAGGTAGAAGGGATGTGACGCGGGGTTGAACTCGAGGCTTCGGAGCTGCTTGGAGTAAAACATGTAATGCTTGAACTTTCTGAGATGCTCATGCTCTGGAATCTCAGTCGCGGCGAAGAGGAGTTGGTTGGTTTCGAGAACAGCCCTTCAAAATCTTTCTCGCTGGACTTCCCATAAAAGGCACCAGAAATACTGCTATTATTCTGGAATGAATTTTCAAGGAAATCCTTCTTCCTCAACGATGCTGCCTCTGTGAACGATCTGGTTGGTGTCGAATCTGGCTTAGGGAGGTAATAGGTATCAGAACGATCGTCTTCAACCGAGGGATCGCGTGAGCTTTCATCTGAATTGTATCCCATCTTCGATCTTGCTTCGTATTCTGCTTTAAGATCCGTGAAGGACTTAGTTGGTCTCGAATCTGGGAACGACCCTTTCAGAGTTGGCTGGTCAAACCCCCCAAAAGAGGTTTGAGGAAGGCTGCCGTCATTCTGGGGTGAATTTCCGAAAAAACGACCGTAATCCATGAGTGATTCAGCGGCTGAGAGGGCTTTTTGCGGCATGGATTCTTTTAGTATTTTCTGGATGGGTTGAATGTAGTACTTATGAAATGGTGGGCGGGTAATACTGTCGCCATTTATACGTCTACTACTTTCCCCTCTTAGATCCCGCCCCGGGTCTATACACTAATCCTGCATGTGGCTCTCCAACCATAAGTGCGGCTGGTGGAACTACTGCACGTTGGTGTGTGTGGTTGTTTCAGTGCATTCTGATCCCACGAAGGTCGACCAGGCGCTTAGTGATAGGAATCCCGGCCGATGATGTGTTGATATTGAAACGGATCCTTCTTGCGGCGGCGGCAATTTAGTTTAAGTATAGAATCAGATGAAACAAACGACTCTACCGTGTGGTCAGCGGGAGATTAATATCCATTCATCGATATCAAGTCCCATCCGGCCCCCAATTGTTGGTTGAGGAACGATAAATCATTGGCTATGTATGCTGGAAGAAGGCGCATTAGTCTAGTCGAAAGATGCGACGAACACCGCCCGGGAACACACTAAAACTGCATGGTACTTTTGCATCCTTTGTCTGGATATTACAGGGAATTAAGGGCAGAAATAGACGAGGCCGACGATATTTGGAACAATCCGTTGTTCCGAGGCCCGGTCAGGTTTTCTCTTGGTCCAAAGATTAGAGAAAAAATCACAGCATATAAATACTCCAATGTTAGAAGTAAATTCGAGCTCGACGTGATGCCTATGATCCGCGGGATATCCTGTCTTGGTCCAAATTCGTATATGCTAGGCACACAAGGGTGTACCTAGGTATGGATTAGGGCAAGTATGCACATCTGATAGTGTAAGATGCCTCCCCTCTAGCAAGGCAAAAAACAACATCGGAAATAAAGAAAGATCGTGTGATCAGCCAACCAAATTGAATCAAATCTGAACAAACAAATCAATAAAACCCCGAAGATCCACTTTCCACTAAAATTGATGTAGATCTCCCCCAAGGTGGCGCTCTCTTAGTGAAAGTCCACCCTCAGTGGCACCGGCTATCTTATCGCCAGCAAAAATCTTTCCCCGACATCCGAGCCAACTCTACTCCCCTCTTCTTCCTCCCACTCCCCCGCCTTGTGATCATCACATACCCCACCATGGCAGCTCAGGCGACAGAGAAGCTGCAAGACCTGGACCGTATGTTGCACACAGCCTATCCCTGCGATCCTGGACTAATCAGACTTCAGTGAACGGCCAAAACGACGCCAAGGCCGAGGCCCCCGCGGCTAGCCAGCCCACTCCAGGCGAGGCAGAGGATGATTCTGATGACGACCAAGAAGAAGGCGAGGGTGCCCCCGAAGCGGGCGCAGCTGGTGGTAAGTGCTCTTCTTTTCTCTATTTTCCATTGGTTGCCTTGTTGCACTGAGGCTTGCCCTACCCCGCATTTTTGGATGTATACTATCTATGATCAAAAAGGTCACTGACATGTCTCTCTCCTCGCATTCTAGCCGCCAAAAAGAAGAAGAAGCGCAAGTCCAAGAAGAAGAAGAAGGGCGGTGCCAAGGTTCAGAGCGAACCTCCACGAGTTCCTGTTTCGAATCTCTTCCCCAACAACCAATACCCCGAGGGTGAAATCTGCGAATACCTGAACGAAAATGCCTACCGTACCACCAACGAAGAGAAGCGCTACCTCGACCGCATGAACAATGACTTCCTGACCGAATACCGCCAAGGTGCCGAGGTTCACCGTCAAGTCCGTCAATATGCGCAGAAAAACATCAGACCCGGACAAACCCTGACAGAGATCGCGGAGGGTATTGAAGACTCTGTGCGTGCCTTGACCGGCCATTCTGGTCTGGAGGAGGGGGATAACCTCAAGGGTGGCATGGGTTTCCCTTGTGGTCTCAGCATCAACCACTGCGCCGCTCACTATACTCCCAACGCCGGTAACAAGATGGTTCTGAACGAGGGAGATGTGATGAAGGTTGATTTCGGTGCTCAGCTCAACGGTCGTATTGTGGACAGTGCTTTCACTATGACTTTTGACCCAGTTTATGACCCGCTTCTGGCTGCCGTTAAGGACGCCACTAACACCGGTATTCGGGTACGTTTCTCACCCTTTGTGGAACCAAGAATCAAGATCTCGGGACGAAGCTAATGCGGTGTCCCTTTTTAGGAAGCCGGAATTGATGTTCGCATGAGTGATATCGGTGCTGCCATCCAGGAGGCCATGGAGAGTTACGAGGTTGAGCTTAACGGCCAAATGCACCCTGTCAAGTGTATTCGCAACCTTAACGGACACAACATCGACCAGCACATTATCCACGGCGGCAAGAGTGTGCCTATCGTGAAGAGCAGCACCGACCAAACCAAGATGGAAGAAGGTGAAGTCTTCGCTATTGAGACTTTCGGTAGTACCGGCAAGGGCTACGTCCGTGAGGAGATGGAAACCTCTCATTACGCACTTTCTCCTGATGCTCCTAACGTCCCTCTGCGTCTTTCGTCCGCTAAGAATCTGTTGAATGTTATCAACAAGAACTTTGGAACCCTTCCTTGGTGCCGACGATACCTTGACCGTCTGGGTCAAGATAAGTATCTTCTTGGGGTAAGTTGGCTGAACCTTGACAATTGCTATCACAAAATCTAGGGTACATGAATGCTGATTTTATACTTTTTAGTTGAACAACCTGGTGCAGGCTGGAATTGTCCAGGATTACCCACCACTTTGCGATGTCAAGGGATCATACACTGCCCAATTTGAACATGTCAGTTTATCCCTTCACCAATTATGGATCCTCTCTTTTTTTCTTTCATTTTACTGACATAATATACTAGACTATTGTGCTCCGTCCCACCGTGAAGGAGGTTATTAGCCGTGGTGATGACTACTAAAAGAAAACTCGCAACTTTATAGCATATTCAACTCTCAAAATACCAATCCTTGGCGATAGAAACCAATGCATCTCAATTCAATCTCACAAGACCATCCTCAAACTTGAAACTAGTAGGAGTCCATTAGTATATTTTGTATTAATAAACATTGCATATGTTTAGCCCGTGAGATGTAAACTAGTTCAAATGTTTAATTACTGAATGTCGATCTTGCCAAGCCCCATCGGACCACGCAAGTCGCCCGTGTCGCCCCACGTGGAACTGGAACGACCGCCTTTTTTGCAGGCCACTTGGAAGTTGGATTGTTCATCTTCAACTTCCTGCTTTCTCCAGTTCGACTCTCCCTCAACTCTCAACTGCAATTGTGCCATGACTACCGTTCAAACAGCCTCCCCTCACCTTCGGGTGTCGGCGGCGAATAAGTCAGCTTCCAAATGCAAAGAGCCCCAATCCACTCGAATTTCACCCCCCGAAACCTCCGCTGTTGACGACCACTTCTTCTGGACCTATACCGAAGAGCCGCACCGGTCTCGACGACAGGCAATTATCAAGGCTCACCCCGAGGTGCGTTGATATTTAAATTGGCTCTGCTATTCATGGAATTTGGTTTCCCGGCATTTCCAAACCTTTGAACCCCTGTTCCTGAAACTACTTTCCATGTTCCTTGAAACATCCGCTAACCCTGGTTACCCCCGGATTCTAGGTTACCAAGCTTTGCGGTCCTGAACCTCTGACGAAATATGTCGTTTTCGGTGTTGTTGCGATTCAACTCACTTGTGCATACCTTCTCCGCAATACCTCCATCCTCGACTGGCGATTCCTAGCCACCGCATACATTATTGGTGCCACCGCCAACCAGAACCTTTTCCTGGCAATCCACGAGATCTCCCACAATCTGGCCTTCCGGTCTCCGCTGGCGAATCGACTGTTGGCAATTTTTGCAAACATCCCTATCGGACTACCCTATAGCGCTGCGTTCAGAGTGAGTTACCGCCATTGTGGAACAATCCAGCTGTGTCCAGTCCCCCAATACCCGCAGCTGCCCAAACATCTTCCAACAAATAAGCATGTGATCTAACATTTCTATAAAACCACAGCCTTACCACCTCACTCACCACAAATCCCTCGGCGTAACGGGCCTCGACACCGATCTCCCCACCGCAGTGGAAGCCTTCTTCCTCGACTCCCTCCTCGGCAAAACATTCTTCTGCACCTTCCAAATCCTCTTCTACGCCGTGCGGCCCATGTTCATCTATAGCCCACCCTTCACCTCAATCCACCTGCTTAACCTAGTCGTCCAACTAAGCTTCGACTACGCATTGACCCAATTCACCGGCTCCCTCCAACCATTCTACTACTTCATCGCCAGCTCCTTCCTCGCCGGATCCCTACACCCCTGCGCCGGCCACTTCATCGCCGAGCACTACTTCTTCTCCAACGTGAAAACCGGCGGCACCGAGTCCCTCCTCGAACTAAAGTTCAAGCCACAAGCCAAAACAGACGGTCCATCCGTTCTTGATGGTCTCTCGCCGCCAGAGACATACTCCTACTATGGTCCGCTAAACATCCTAACCTACAATGTCGGCTTGCATAACGAGCACCATGATTTCCCCGCTATCCCCTGGACCAGATTGCACCAGCTACACGATATTGCGAAGGAATTCTACGAGCCTCTCCCTTGTCACCGCAGCTGGGTCTGGGTGATCTGGACCTTCATTTTGGACAGTGATGTTGGCCCTTGGTGCCGTGTAAAGCGTGCACAAGGCGGACGTATTGTTGGTGGTGGTGGTGCTGGAACAGCCGATAAGAAAGCGTCTAATGGACGTGGAGGCGAGAGTATCTCAGCTGCTGCGGCGGGACCGAGCGGCGAGGAAGGTGATGGATGGAAAGAGAGTGAGATTCAGTGTTAAAAATAGTTTCCTTGTCTTTTCCCACATCTCTTTTCTCCTAATTTTGGGAGGTTTCCGGTGGGTGCCCTTTAAGTTTTTTTGGGCCGATTTTTTTTTTATGATTTCGTTGGCGTTGAATCCGGGTTGTTAGTTACTGCTATTATCGATGTATATGGAATCAATGACGAAAAGATTGATTTATTTTTTAGAAGATAAAAATTTAAGTTGATGTATAGTACTTCCGTGATCACTGATTTCTGCTTCAATGATCTTATTATACTAGTACTTTCTATGAGTACTTATGCTTTGTAGGCTAGTAGTTTTGAATTTTGTTGGGTTATGGATAGAATTTAGCATTGAATAGCAGAACGCTTAATTCCCAAAGGCCCTTGAGAAAGCAAAGAAAAGAGAAAAGGAAAGATGAAAGAAGAAAAAAAGCCACCTACAACATGCAAAAGCACGTCATCTACTAGAACTGGAAGAGCAAAAATAATAGGTCGTCGTGCGAAGACTCGATCATCGTTTATCACACAAAAGAATCGAGACGCTGAGTCCGTTCATCGTAACATGATATTAGACAAGACAGGAAAGAGTTTGAGGAAAACAGTGTTAAGAAAAGAAGAGGAACAAAAAAAAGAAAAAGAGAAGAAAAAGAGAAACTAGGGACTAAGCGTGTCGAGGGCTAGAAAGCCGAGAATTCAAACGCGTAGGGGTGGAATAAAGGAAATATGGATACCGGGAAAGGAAGACAAAGTGGGAAAAGAGGACACAAGAAAAAGGCTGATGCTGGTAAACAAAACGGCAGGCTCTTCAAGAGACACAGGCGGTTAGATAGACGGGAGGGAGACGTCGAGACGTGATCGGAGGGCATAAACACCACGGAACCAGGGACATGATAAGCTCGTAGGTTACAAAGCGCGGTTAGAAGAAGAAGTAGGCGATCAGGAAACTGATCAGGCAAAGCCCAGCAACCATCTGCACTGGTACGCCGGACTCGGTTTGTGCGTGGGACTGTTGCATGGTGGCGGGTGCTGCCTTGGCTTCGCTGCCGGTCTTGCGCTGCCGCAGGCCCTGGTCTGCTAGTCTGTCCTTCAGTCGTTGGATCTGCGCGTTGGCATCTGCAAGCTGTGCCTTCAACTCATCGCTAGAGGGGAGAGCACTGGCCACGGCGGCCTTGGCAGTTGAGAAAGCACTGGTGGGTTCAGAGGGCTGAGGAGACTCGGACTTGGGCTTCTCGGAGAAATCGGGCGCGGGAACGGGGGATGTTTGCTCGGGAATCTTCTTGGTTCCGGGGGCGGGGGTTTCGAAGTTTCCGCCGGGGGAATTGTAAGCGGGAGGCTCGTCGTCAAGGACCTGTTTAGGGATAAGTTTGGGCCCAGCTTTATTCCTAGATAACAGACAAGAAGACATACTGAGTCGTTGACACCCTTTGCTTCACCCACGACTGCATCTGGAGCAAGCCATGAAACGCGAATCTTGCGCTCCACCACGGCGGACTTGGGGGATTTTTCGAACTGTGAAGGTTTGTCAGTGTGAATCCTGGGGATGCTTCGAGATCACTGAAGTCGCTTACAATTGAGGTCACATTGGCATGTTCCATATCGGCGGTAACTGCAACGGACTGGACAAGGAACTTGTCCTTGCACTTCGCATCCTTAGCGGGCTCATCCTTCAAAGCCTGCAGCAGTACTGTTTGATTCCGTCAGCTTGGGGTCGCAAATATCGTCGTCTCGGGAGGGGGAGGCGAACCTTGGACCTCAACGGCTCGGCCGGGCTCGATACGGCCGGAGTTAGGACGGACACAGTAGCTAGACAGATATTAGATATTTCGAATACACAAAGAATATCGCGCGGTTCGGGCCGAGGAGTGACATACTGCTTAGGAGCGGTGGTTTTGACCTATGCGTGGGAAATGAGCCCGAATTAGCGGCGTTCGTGCCTGACAAATGACTATCGGGAGGAAATGTGGGCGTACCTTGAAGACAACCGACTCTTCACCGGAGTTGCGCAAAGTAAGGACCTGGCAGACTTCCTGGGTGAAAGGACCTATTCGATACTGGGAATCAGATTTCAAGGTCTTTTGCGTTCTGGACCAAATGGCCGAGGTCGAGGCACTTACGCTTGAAGCCCAGCTCGGGGGGGTCGATTTCGACAGACATGGTGATCGTAAGCGCGGGAAATAGGCGAAAAAGAATAGCAGAGGTACGAGACGGTATATGAGAGCCCCGCGACAGAGGTACGATTGGTAATGAGAGGAGTGAGGTTAGGTGAGATGAGGTTATCGGAGTCAAGGGAGTTCCGCGCCTCAGGAGTTGATTATTGTCCACTTTGGGGATATTTGCTGAGTCATCAATCAGGTGATGTCACGTCTTTAATTACTACATCCACAGCATTTCCCATGCATAATACACTCTTCACTTAGCAGTATCAAAGACTGACTTCAATTCTGATTTCATTCGATTACCTCAAACGACAAGGATCTCTTTTGCTAAAGACAGAACATTCAAAAACATCTTGGTGGGGATTCTTGAGGGCCTTCACAGAGTCGGAACCTCGGTGGTGATTCTCTTATCTTGCTGCATGTGACCCTCCTCCTCCACTGTGGGGTTTCACGTTCTCGATGAATAGTGTAACTGTAAACCTCTAACTAACAATTTCTATAGGAATTCGTGAGAGGGTATCGAAGACTGCGAAAAGTGTGTCAAAGATTCATTAGCTTGCCAAGGAAGTTCTTCACATCAACTTCCACTAGGGAACAAAAGCCCAACCCCGATGTCTTACTTTTGCGCCTATCATCGGCAGCATGTGCAGTCTACAGTATAGCAAGTGCATTCAAGACAAATGCGGCAGTTTAAACGGTCGAGTACTCTCTCTGCCCCACAGAATGTTTCAAGATATTCTAGAAGCAACAACTGTTCGTTCACTAACAACAGTAGTACAATCGTACCCCCAGCAGAAAAAGAGCCAGCTCTGCTCCACAATAACGCCCATCTTACTAGTAGCGAATAGCATGTGGTGGAAGAAAGAATATTGTAAATAATAGTAGAAGGATGCTTTCAACCTAATCGAACGCCACTGAATGCTATGTCAGCACTTAGTACAATATCGGTTTTCCAGTAGTAGTCATTAGATACAAACTTGACTCGGAAACTTAAGCACACCTAGCCTGTACAAGGAGGGTGGTCAAGCCCCATGATTTTGGAAACACACCTTATTTTATACCATTGGATTCAAAGCTACTAAATATTAGTACTAAATTTGATGATTAAAAGCAGCATAGCATGGATGTGTACTAGCGCATAGTACCTAAAAGTTCCATCCAGTCTCGGACTCCAATTATAGTAGTACAAGTTGACATAAAGACTTTGAAGAACCTGAATATCTGACCACGCCCCGACCCTGCATCATTTTAGAGCAAAGCTCAAGGCTGGAGAGGTCAACTCAGAATGAGAGCAGCGTAACCAATGGAAGTGGTTATAAGAAAATACTACAATAGTTCATGTAGTAAGCTTCCACCTAAAAGGGTACCTTGGTAAGCTTAATCTTATCAACCAATAGTACAGTGCCTCTAGTCTCCAAAAAGAAGGTGGAAATCAGGAGAAAATAGTATTTACAGACCTTACCAAGCTGTATCTTCAATTCAATAGCTATAGTCTTGGGATCAACTGTACTATAAGCAGGATGAAATGTAAACAACTCAGGGTATACTTTATTGTGGGGGCCCGCACTTATCGCTCGCCGCCTTCGCGATTTACGATACGTCACCCGCAAAGCTCCCATTCACCTTCCACCATCCACCTTCTTTCAATCCCCAACACAACACACCTTGCATCGCCTTAGTACGATAGTACCAGTTCGGCATCACTCGGTCCTTTCCAAATCACTAGCATACCGGTGTCTCTTTCTGACCTACCTGCTACCTGTCATTCTCGTTCCCTCGGAGAGAACCCGCAGTGCCCCACCAAACACCCAACATGGCATCCGACCTTGACCAGCTCATCGAGATGGGCTTTGACCAGGAGAGAGCGCAACTGGCGGTTGCTAAAGCTGGGAACTGTCAGTTGCATCCCATACATCTCCACTCTTCCCATATTGTTATCGCTAACAACTTGTTCAGTGCAAGGGGCTTTAGAATGGTTGGAACAAAATCAAGACAAGTCGCTGGAGGAGATCAAAGCTGCACAGGAAGCGGATGATGAAGAAGGGCCAGCATTGCAGCCTGGCGAGGAAGCCCGTAGCTTGATCTGTAATGATTGTGGCAAGAAATTCCGAAGCCAGGCACAGGCCGAGTTCCACGCATCCAAGTCACAGCACGTGGATTTCTCGGAGTCCACCGAGGAGATCGCACCTTTGACCGAAGACCAGAAGAAACAGAAGCTGCAGGAGTTGAGGGAGAGACTCGCTGCCAAGCGTGCGGTGCAATCGGTGCAAGACAAGGCTGATGAGAAGCGAAATGAGGTACGTTCGCACAGGATCCTGCCATCCCCCAAATATCCGCGCAATGTCACTAATGTGTCTTGCAGCAAATCCGAATGAAGGCCACAAAAGAAAGTCAAGATGCGAAGGAGGCATTGGAGAAGAAGCAAAGGTTGAAGGAAGCGGCCCAGAAGAAGAAGGACAAGCAGGATGAGATTGATGCAAAGAAGCGCGTGCAGGCACGAATTCAGGCAGACAAAGAAGAGCGACGCCGCAAAGCCGAACTGGCAAAGGCTGAAAGGGAAGGCCAGGCTCTTCCCCAGGAGCCGGTGTCGGCTCCCCCTCCTGCAGCCTCCAAGCCTGCATCTGAGCATACCGAGACTCGTCTACGATTCCAGACCCCTCAGGGAAACATCATGAAGAGGCTCCCTGTCACAACAACATTATTTGAGGTGGCTGCGGCTCTCAAACAAGAGGATGGTCTTGAAGTTCAAAGCTTCATCCAGACGTTCCCCAAGAAGACCTTTGATTCCGAATTCTTCGGAGAGACATTAAAGGAACTTGGTCTTGTGCCCAGCGCAAGCCTTATTGTTCAATGATTCAAAATTTTGTCTTGAAGGCCTTTTGAGTTGCTATAGGTAACTAGTTATTATTTTTCGAAAGACCATGCCATGAATGGGTACTGCATTTTGAGCACTTCAATTTGAAATACAATCCATAGACATTTGGTTGGAGAGGGCTGCGACTCAATTGTAAAAGATTACTACTCGGGCATACTATCATTACTACACCTACCTAGGTACTAGAAGTGCACACAATACCGTACCCTAGGGTAGGGTAGAAAATGAGCGATATCGATATCGTGCCGACAGTAAGTTGCTGGCGATATTATCGTTTTACGATATTGCCTGTTTACGATGCGATACGTTAAGGATAATCCAAAATCTTGATGATATCGCATAGTAGTATCCAGCTCTAAAATTCATTATTACTTTAATATCCTTCTTTCCGGTGCCTCTTAAGGTAAACAAATTGGGAACAATTGGTTGGATGGGATATTTAGGCCTGAAATACCAGGCGCTTATCACCATGTGACATCGCGATCGCCCGCGTGCCTCGAGGAGACGCGTTAAACACGCTCGACGCTTCCTCCACTTCCCCAAATCAAAACATCAACTACCACCCCCAATATGCCAGCGTGAGAATTTCCAAATCCCAAGCTCTGATCCAGTATCCTTGCGCTCCCCAAATGGACTCGACCTCTGATCAATTTGACCCCAGTGTTGGCGACCAACATCGTGGTGGACCCGCATCCGTCGGGATGCCAAACGCCCCATCCACCACCAAGAACCCCTTCGATGAACCCGAACGTCGTATGAGCGAATACACAGCACAGGATATCGCCACTCTTCAAGCACGGTTGGACAAGAAGTTGGGCCCAGAATACATCTCCTCCCGACCAGGTGCTGGAGGACAAAAAGTACACTATCTATCCGCCGACAAGTGTATCAACCTCGCAAATGAAGTCTTTGGATTCAACGGCTGGTCCAGTTCGATTCAGAAGATTGATATCGATTTTGTAAGGCGGAAAATATCTGGTTTGAAGTCAGTGGACTCGGCAACTAATCATAACAACGCTAAATGCAGATTGATGAGAATCAAAACACTGGCAGAGTCAGCATGGGTTTATCCGTCATCATGAGAGTTACACTCAAGGATGGAACATATCACGAAGTTGGTCTTTTGTCTCATGATTAATGAATCATTCTTTATTAACTGGATTGCTACTTATTCTAGGATATTGGATACGGTCACATTGAGAACGCGAAGGGCAAAGCGGCTGCATTCGAGAAATCAAAGAAAGAAGCAACAACAGACGGGTTGAAGCGATCACTACGGAATTTTGGAAATGTTCTTGGCAATTGCGTATACGACAAGGACTATCTTGCCAAGGTCACCAAAGTGAAGTCTGTACCGGTAAGAAGGGCCGAATTCAACTTTATACCGGCGAGAGTTTACTGATCATTCATCTTGACATAGGCCAAATTCGACGTTGGGCAACTTCACCGACATCAAGATTTCGCACCAAAGCAGCAACCGCCTCCCCCAAAATTGCAAGCGGAGGATGATCTATTGCCTCCCCCGCGGCCGACTGAGCCCATAAAAAGCAGCAGCGCAGCAGCTAATGTTAGCTTCGACGGGGACGGTGAATTTGGCAGTGAGTTCAGATCCATGGGACCAATCTTTCTTTTCTGACAACCGCAGGTGATCTTTTTGATGAAGCCGATTTCGCTGTGGCAACCACGGGAAACCCTGATGAGATCTCAATTGAAACGGAAGTCCAAGCGCAACAACCACCGACCCCCATGAACCGCCCCCTACCCCCGAGGGGACCACCCGTTGGTCGATATGATGCGGCGGTCACACCATCAAAGCCAGAGAGATGGAATCCTGGAAACCAAGGCACTCGACAGCCTTTAGCGCCAAACGGCCGACCTAACCCTTCGGCTATGCCTGCGCAAGGGCGCCCAATGCCCCCAAACGGACCACCTAATAATCTCCCAAATTCGAGGCCTGGGGTGCCATCTCAAGTAGGCCCTACCCCGGGCACCAATTTTTCAAACCCTAACGGACAACCATTAGTTAAGACAGAACCTATGACTGCAATGAACCAGGATCCGCAGCCCCCGCCAGGGTCCCAATCAGTGGGCTTTTTCTCAGCCCGTGCAGCTGATATGATGCGCGATAATCCCAATGCTGGTCCTGTCCCTGGATCTCAATTCGATCCCCATGCCGAAAGCCCTTCCATTCGAAAAACCGCCGGTGTCGATCATACCAAGAGTGTTCCCATTTCCAAACCCATGATCTCCGCCGGCTCCCCTGCACCTAATAATTCCCGTGATTTCGTCAATCCCGGAACCGACTTGCAACGACGTGTTGGTGCGCCTGGAGTTTCAGCCAGTACAGTTGGCAGCCCTCTGTCCAGAGGCCAGTCAACATCATCATATCGACCATTGACTCGCCCCAACGTTGAAACAAGAAGTACGCCCAACGCAGCTGCTATGAATCGAGGAAGCGTACCGCCGCAGAATGTGAACGGAAAGCGACCTCCTCTGAGCGATGTGACGAATGCTTCGCCCAGCGCCAATACCACCTCTGGTCCTCCAGCCCCGAGCCCTAATGATCCGAAACGCCCACGGGTATCAGATGTTGGGCCACAGCAACCTGCCCAGGCCCCGCAATAATCATGTTCTGCTTGATTTATTTCTTTCACGGCACACTTCGAGACTATTAGCGAGCATTATTATTTTTGTGGGGATTTAATTTCATATTACGGCGTCATTTTTGCATGTTTAGCATGCCGGGAGAACGTGGACAAGGCGTTTTTAGGGTCGGAATGGAACGAACTGAGAAAAATGGCTTCAACATCTGCCTCGGCGATACAAGAATATAAGATCAATTCAGGGCCCGGATAGATACTTATTAGATACTACCCAACAACCGTTTCAAAATTATTCCTATCTTCTGCCTGACTTCAATCTGAGATGGAATCAGACTATATTCAATGGTAAGGTTCATAAAGACGTCCGATCAGCCACACGAAAGCAGTTGCACCATGTCCTCTTGACCATTCCGTTTAGTCCAATACCATGGACTCATGCCTCTTGAGTCCTGTATGTCCATGTCGACGCGCTCAGTCTCAACCAACATCTTCATCGCATTCCTGTGACCACCCTGTGCGGCCCACCATAATGGAGACCGGCCCTCAGAATCCTTCATATCCAAATTCACATGTCTCCTCCTATGGAGAATCCTCGCAACCTCCGTATGGCCACCCTGCACAGCCCGGCCCAGCGGCGTGAATCCATGCGCATCTTTAGATTCAACATCAACATTCGTGTTATCGAGTAGTACCTTTACCACGATCTGATGACCAAATTGAGAAGCACGCGCCAAAGCAGTGAACCCGTCATTATCTTTCGCATTCACATCGACGCCTCGAGATCGAGACAAAATATCAACCACACGGCCATGTCCCTCCCGCGCAGCACGAGATAATGCAGTTATCCCGCTAGGACTCCTAGCATTGACATCTAGGTGCTCAAGCCCAAGCAATACCTCCACGACTGCTTCTTGGCCTCGCTCTGCTGCGTAGCATAATGGCGTCATGCAGCATTTATCTCTTATCCCTGGCTCTGCTCCCGATGCAATGGATTTTCGCGCTGTGCCCGCGTTGCCATGTCGAGCTGCCCAGAATAGAGCCGAGCACCGCAAGTTTCGTGTATTGCGTTTGTATAGATAAGGGCTTATGGTGTCGTGCAGCGGGCGGTTAGTCCGGGATAATGAGTTGATGTCTTTTGATGACTCGAGGGATGTGGCGACTAATAGTAATATCTCGACTGGTAGGGATAGAAAGGCCATCTTGGGGGCTGGATCTGCCAGTGATTTGACTTTGTTTCTGTGTGATTGCATCGTGTTCGATGGGAAGTTCAACGGGTAAACTGATGTCACTGGAGGCCAGATGCTTGAAAAAGCTGCGATTTATTGAGAAAGCGAAGTTGCTTATGTTCTGGTGTATTCACATGTGCTGGAGGTACATTCGAATTATGTCGTCCAAGGGTGGTGGGAGGCCTGAGATTCAGGGCTTGGCTTCAACAAGTTGAAGATGTCAAGGTTGAACTTGGGCTTTTGTTCAGAGGGCACACTTGAGCAGTTCTACTAATGTAAGGGATCAATCTTGGAGGTACGCAATCCTCCCAATACAGATTTCAGTGCATAAATCGCTAGTACTGTACACAAGCTCCGCTCTGCCTCCACATCCACACTTTTCAGCTATGTCGATCTTGCTTTGTGAGGCAAATAGTGGAGACAGGCGCAACAATTGATCTGCTTGGGTGGATACTTTAGAACGAGGTATTGCCGCTAAAATAATTGAATCGATTAGTTTTCATGGGACAAGAAATTGCTACAACGGCTTTCACATCAAATCACTCAACTCTAGTAATAGTGAGGGAAGTTTTGAACCTAGTAGGTACAAGTACTACTTGGGTGTTCCGAAGCAACTACGCAACGGCTGCAATGCATCTCGAGAAAAGCAAAATCACTCGCAATTTTGGATCATGGTGCTAGCAGAAGATCATCTCAATAATTCTGACATCATTGAATGCCAGTGGATCCTAGTATAGGGAAACTTTCAGCTGAAGATGAGCCTTGTAGACCCCTCGTGTTGTGCACACTTGGCAGGATTAAAGTGTTGACAGTGCCAACTAACTCACACACAAATCAGAAACCTTGTAATGACCTCAATTTGAAGGGACCTCGGGTTATACTAGTAATAATATTTGTTCAGGTCGGAAAGGGAACGTGCTGCCATGCTAGGGGTGGAAAAGGCTCTGATATCACATTTTGCAATGCAATACACCATGTGTATCACACCGCCGACGCTGATCGCTCAACATGATCTTCATTTATTGTAACAAGAAACGACGCAAAGTGAATGGCAATTTTAACTTGAACAAGATCAGCTTTAAATGGAAGACATTCTGTATGTTGTTGTCAAATTAAGCTCGGACCGAACTTAATTGCGAAAATAGCAACTAGGGCTACGATAGAGGTCATGATGCGAAAGAAAACAAGCCGAATGATCGATACATTTTGTCAAATCCATGGATCCTTGTACCTACTAGGTAGGTATATGCATATCAATTCGTGAATTGATATTCTATTCAGCATGATCATCATTGGGTACCTACTAGTAGGTAGATTGGAAGAATGTAGGATAACAACAATGAATGTCTGGAGGTAAAATCAATCTACTTCGACTCCGTAAAGGGGAGCTCAAACACTGGGGTCGAAATCCACAAGAATAGTACAGAATCACAGCCCTTGTTTAATCAACCCATACAAGATTCGCGGGACTATAGAGAATATCTAGGTGTGATATAGCCGCAGCTGTAGTAGCATCATCTCCCATTTTCCACACTTCGATAAAGTTGCTCTGGGCATCCGCAATTGCGAAGTATTCCTCTGAGAAGGGAGCTGGCGTGATAGAATTCGATGCACCGCCAGATCCAGTAGTAGGAAGCTTGAACAGCAATTTGTCGATAGATCCCGTGTTGCTGTCAAGTGAAAATGCAGACACAAACCCGGGACGGTTTGCGCTTCTCGAACGGACGGTAGCGAATAGGTATTTAGGGTACTTTCCTTCCTTTTGAGGGGTTGAGAACATGACCTCGTCTGACCAATAGAGTGAACTGTTTGAGTATCCTGTTTATGATTGGAACCGATTAGTACAAGGATGCCGATATGCTTTCGAGTCGTGGTTAGAAGACTTACCCGAAGGAAGAAGAGAAATGGTTCGGTTTCTTCCGCTGAGAAGCCCACTAGATTTGTCACGGTTGAAAACAGCTAGTTGGTTATTCTGCTCGAGAATGATATAGACAAATGATCCTTGTGGCGATACAGCAAGGTGCCTTGGGTTTCCTGTGACGTTCAATTGTTGGAGCTTTGTCACTTGGTTGGTATCTTCATCATATGAATGCACCCAGATGCAGCTCGCCATGTCATCTCCAGAGTAGATGAACTTGTTATCACTGCTAAGTGCAAGCCCGTGAACTCCTGAATCGCGACTGTATGGAAGACTGGCTTCGACTGCCTTCAGATTTCCAGAAGAGTCAACTTTGATTACTTGTCCAGAGCATCCTGTCGAATAAGGAGCACCGAACACAGTGAATGGCTCATTGGTTGATGCAACTATGTAGTTGACATTGTTGCCTTCAAAAAGTCAGCTTGTTAAAACTTCGAATGAAAAGAAGCATGGTATGGTTTCTAACAGCTTTCCGAAATCGAGACATTCCCTTTGTGCACAAGAGAATAGTTGGACGTGATGGCGTAACTTTGGTAGGTATTGTCGCTTGCAATGTAAATGTTTTTGTCCCCTTTCTATAAGTTCATGGTGAGAATGCTATGCAAGACATGGTAGATGAGAGCAATGAAAACCGTCCGAGTTGTTGTAACTGACATTCGTGGCAATCCACTTAGAACTTGAGATATCCAGAGTTCCGTTGTATACAACGTTCAATCCAGAGGACGCCTCATCAAATTCGATTCCGTATAATGAATCTCCGCTGAAGAATCCAGAGTACAGATGATGTGTTTGCCCCAGTACGGACGAGGCCAAGAGGGCGCCGAGAAAACTGGCGCGTGCAAAACCCATGTCGCAAACTGTATGATCCAGATCCCTAGAAATGGTGTAGAGTCAAGATGCAGTTGAAAGCGACGTTAAATACTCGACCACGAAATGAGTTAAAAGTCCGTCAAATGCTGATTCAGACGGGCCAAAACGACTTTCCCCTGCTATAGTCGATCTATAACTTTTTGGGGCGTGGATACGTACGTAACGGACTGACGTCCGTGGTCCCACTCTAGTTGAAGCATCCACTAGGGGCCATGCGAGATGAAAGCTTGAAATTGCTTAACTTTGATTTGGAGAATCAATATCTTTTCGCAGGTTACAAGCGCATATTTCTTTAAATAGATGCTTTTGAGAGTTTTCGCATGTTCAAGTTCTCTACTAGTATCATGAAAATTGCATATCAGCGAGCTACTACAAGGTCTTTACCTCTCATTGCCATCCTCGCCCGATCCCGCTTTTCTCTACTTCTCTCTCACCCTGAAACACGATATGAAACAAGGCAAACTCTTGCAAATTACTCAACCTGGATAGCAAACTGATGAGATCTTGCATCGTAACTCGTGGCGCCCTGAGTTGATAGGATCGTCGCCCCACTGTGTAGTATACCCTCTTCCGATTAGTCACCCCCGAGATCAGCGTTCGACAACGAATAATACGCCGTGTAGCACTTGATGGAGATGAAAATATTAGAATGACGACTTCAAGATTCGGAAGCTCTAGTAAAGAATGAGTGTGTTCAACCTTGGAAGCTTGTTAGAGCAGATTTGATTTCGATTCCCACTGATACTAGGGCGGTTAATGTATGTGTTGAATGCTCAGCTTTAGGCACGCAACCTTCTTACTATTCTTCTGCCGTTTCAGGTATTTGTGCAAAATAGTGGGAATTTCACAGTCGTGACAAGATATTCTACTTATCATGACTAGCATTTCTTGGAATCATAGGAGCAAAGAGGACAGATGAATAGCTGCATCTTTGTTCATACTAGTGTAATACAGGTAAATCAGGTAGTATAGTACATTACGAAGTAGCAAAATGAGTAGTTAGTATCAAACCTTGATACTCTAACATTTACAATGGATCATTTGAAAAATTTGATGTTTGCGGGACAATGAAAAGTGAGTGTTAAGGGAAAGATGGCTTTAGTATTATCCTATGGAAGTAATTATTTCGGCCCCGGTTGTCCACAAACAGCGTCAGCACGGTTTGCTGTCACTTCCTCCGACAGTCTAAAATATAAACAGAATGCAAAATCGATGGCGAGTCGTAAAGGAATGGCTTTAAAAATTATGAAGTCTTGCGCAGCTTTGAGAAGATCGTATGCGTATCATGAGCAGCTCTAAGGGGTCCAGGTGGGCTGGGGAGCCTGAGTGATATCGGCCACGGGTGGGTTGGCAAGGACATCGTCATCGTAGGCAGGGTAGATGATCAATCCATCTCGAACGACGGACACCTGGTTCCAGCCTGGGCTTCCGCTGATGTAGTCGCTGGTGATCTGGAAGTCACCACACATGGTAGGGCCACCGTGAACATCTGGGCCATCCACGATGTAAGTGCAGTCGGTGGTTGTGGCGCCATCGAAGATACCGAAGGTCCAGGTGCAGGAGCTGTTGTCCTCGGTACATTCACGGACGAGACCCTGGATAGCCCAGTCGGCAGACTCGGAGGAGACAGAGCTGCTGCTGCCGCTGCTCTTGGCAGTAGAGGTGGGTGTGGGAGCTGCGAAGGCCACAGAGGCAGCGAAAAGGGTGGCGAGAAGAGTGCGAGTAGCGTACATGTTTGTGGTTTTGGAGTATTTGAGGTTTGAAGATAACAAATTCTTTTTGCTTGATTGAATGGGCTTTGGAGGCTTGGAGTTTGGAGGATGTTGATGATATTCTTGATTTCGATGGGAATGTCGAAGCTATTTAAGTCTTTCCATCGATCATGCTAATCCATAGATGACTTGCTGAGCAAACTGGCGAGCCCTTGGGCAAAGACGGAATCAACCAGACCGCCGCCATAGCTTCATACAAACAGCCTGTCCAAAGATACGACCATAGATGGAGTGGAGAAAGACAACAAGATGTCAGAAACCCGCCCAATAGGAACAAGGCTGCTGCGGCTCCCCCGGACGCCCTACGGCTTGCCTTATTTTTACTTGCGGTGGCTGAGAGTTCACGGTGCCATTCTATTCTAATGATACGTCAAAATGCAGCTGAACCCGCATTTATGCTCAGCCTTAAGGAATAGGGCCTATCCTAATTCATATTTTGTGTTGGTCCATGCAACCCTCTGCTATCCCAGAACTCTCGAATCAATCGATGAACCCGTAATATCTGGAGAAAAAGAACCATTAGCAAAGGAAACTTTACGTTTCACAACCTTGGAATGGATACTATCACCACAACTCATTTTTTTGCTCATAAATCGGTCTTAGTACAACTTGAAGCACGCAAGATTTATGTTTCCTATTCATTTATCAAAGATCTTAGGTTAGAATCGTGGCGCAGTGGTGCGGCTCGGGGATCGAACATGAGTTTGTCTGAGACAACCAGAGCTGTGGGTCACGGGAAATTGACTTAGGCGTCCTACCTTTAGAAGCCAAGAAATCGGTAACGTTCTGGATATGCATGCGTTGTACTATCCTCCGGGAAACGTGCAGGCTTCTGACAAGAATAGAGGGCCTGGAGATGGTGATAACCTTTGAATCTAAAAATAATGCCATCCCAGTGGGTTCCAACCTTGTTAAGTAGCCCCATCCCAATTCAAGTTGTTACCATGCTAGTATCGCATGGACGACGTACACTATTTTTTTTTGAATTCCTATATCTTCCGATGCAAAAATACAAGTTGAATAGTTGTACTATCCCCTCCTTCTGCAGTTGATCATGCAAGTAGTATTTGAGCTGTAGCAGCAAGTGCCACGAAAGACTCGGAAGTCTCTGAAACTTCGGAATTCCGACATGATATTTTCCATGGCAAGTCCAAACAGACAGATCAATCTGGAGTGAATCAGAATGATCAAATAATTATGAAAACATAGTTGTTCGATTGATGGGCAACAATACTTGGTCGTACTAGTATAACTAGTAGCTACCACCGGCATCCATGTTATACTGCTACTTAGTAGTAGTTATCGGCCATTACGTGCACACCTCCAAGTCTACTATAACAAGTTTTGAAACGGAAGACAGCCTGGTCGCCCTTATATTGTAACAATAATTTCCATTATCATTAGCTTCATTCGAATAAAACCTGACTATACTATAGAGATATCAATATTCCCTTATTTGGTTGGAAGAGACGTTGCTGCTGAGTGATCACTCTTGGTTCACGGCATTCTCGACGTCCCTTGAATTCCCAAATCTTACTTACATCTGCTTCAATTTGCCGGGGCGGTTGTCGCCGAAATCCATAGTCTGGACTCTGCATGTCATCTGCCTAACGGACTAGTGCTGGTGAAGGGAGGGAATTTTGTTGTGGTTATTGCCCGACTCGGAGGACATTTCGGAGACTGGAACATTTGCAACGGCACACATTTTTAGTACTATTATCTCCCACGAATTCCCATGAATGTCCTGCTGACTGTTCGCTTTTCAGATACCATTTTGGTGCTATTGTGGTGCTTCAACATTTTCTCGTCGTGACATTCTGCGCCACCACGAACGTGTCTCATCGAACTCATTCGCCTTGTTGACTCAACATGAAACTGCTAGATTTGCCAAATGAGCTTGTGGCGGAAATAGCCTATATCCTGGATGATGAATTCTGCATCAATGCATTTGTCCAACATGCCGACGAATTCACCTGCTCCTCAATACATTCCTCTATGAGTTGAATGTGCGCAACTCGCGCGCCTGTTCCCTTGAGTGGGCTGCAAAGAATGGGTTCGAAACATCCGCACGATATGTGCTAGAAGCTGGAGCTTCTCCAAATGCCTCTGCTTTTGAAGAGTGGCTTCCTATGGCCTTTGCTTATATCTATGGACATGACTCCGTCGTGCGTTTGTTGATAAACTATGGGGTCGATCTAAGTTCAACCGGAAGCTAGCTGCGAGTACCTTCCGATGAGCCCCAGAGTGATGATAAAGGCTGCCCGATAATATTAGCGGCCGGCTGTGGCCACGAAAGTGTTGTTCGCCTTATAATATCTTATGGAGTCAATCCGGATAGTCGCTCTTTACGCCCCGATGACCTTGATCTTTCTGCTCTTGCAATCGCGGCAAGGAACGGTTATGTTTCTATCGTCAAATTCCTCATAAACCTTGGCTATAATCCTCATATTAAGGGCTGGTTTGGGACAAATATTCTTGCTGACGCGGCTTACGGCGGGTATTATGACGTGGTTTACTTCTTGCTAAAAACAAATCCTGAAATAGAGCTAACTGGAGCTGCTAGCTCAGCCCTTGCGATGGCAGCTGAGAAAGGTCATGCAGATATAGTCAATCTTCTGCTGGAGCAAAGGAACTTGAAGACTCCAACACCATCAATGACAGGATACCCTCTCGATCCTTTAATACAGGCAGTGAAATATAAACACTGCTTGATTATCGAAAGTCTTCGACTATCGATGGATCTTGATGCCTTTATCGCACATAGCGAAGCCGATGATGAGCAGCAACGCCATCTACTGATGATTAGCGCTGCATGTGGCTGGAATAGTCTGATTGATAAATTGATTCAATCTGGATGTTCAACAGACTTCCATCACACAAAGAGACTACTATGGAGCGTGAAAGAAGAATCATCTGGGCTGAAACATATCAATTTCAATGCGCAATACCTATCGCCTTTGGCTTTAGCCGCCCATCGCGGCCATCGTGACACTGCTGAGCTCTTACTCAGCCACGAAACTAAAAGCCAAACTATAGAGCAATTGCTGAATGAAAGGGAGCCAACACCACTTCTACTAGCAATTGATGGTTGTCGCAAACAGATTGTCAAAATACTCCTCGACAGGGGTGCAAACCCTAATCATTTGACTAGTAGCCGTATACCAGTCTTTTTTAAGGCTGTCAATACGCCGGAGATACTGGAATTACTTTTTGATTATGGGGCGACTCCTGAGCTAGAGGGAGAACAAGTGCCTATGGCTTGGAAAGGGTCAGTATACGTTCACGCGCTGTTATCTGGCAATCTACGTACTGCGGAGTTCCTACAACGTCGATTTCCTTTCCAAGAATCCCAAAAGACCAAAAGCTCTTCTTTAACTTTATCATTCCTTGAAGCAGCCGCCCAAGGTGGAGTACGGATGATGGAATATCTTTTCCAAATCGGTTATCAAGTCCAGGCTGGAAGTCCTCAGGTTGCTGAAGCTTTGCGGACTGTGCTATCTGAAGCAGATAGTGCAACACTGGCTTTTCTATTCGACAAGAAGCTTATTGGAGATTTAATTTCGATCGGAAATACAAGCATGATGGCCTTGGTTGATTCGCCAAGTGGTGATCTAGCTGCCATGGCCGCTACTATGGACATCATTATGGCCAATGGAATCGCGATAGAGATAAAAGAGCAAGCTAAGTCACCTCTGCATGATCTTTATTTCCAACAAGACAGGGTAGATTTGTTTAAGCTCCTATTGGATCGAGGGGCGGACCCTTTGCGAAAGGATGGGCAATTTGGGGATACTCCTTTGATACGAGCATCGGAAACTGGGAGCAAGGCGCTTGTTCAAATCATGCTCAAAAGCCTGGATGATCGGAGTGTCCCACTTGAAAGGCTACAGTCAGAGCTTCAGCGGGCCGAGCACAAGGCGGGTTTGGGGCTAGAAAATTTACTACTTGAAGTCGACGTGCGGCCCCTTTTACGTCGATTCTACTGGCGCAAAAGGTATCAAATCATAGTTCCTTAGCTACGATAAAATGAAATTGGACCAAAAATGTAAACTTCCTTCTACAGAAAAACTTAAGCCTAAAAATCAATACACGCTATTAGTATTTCTAACCTCCACGAAAACGACTCGGTAGGGCTCCTACTCGACTTTTTTATATTCCGGAGATTGCCACTGGGGCAACCTAAAGCAGCTCATCAACAACAAGTGCCCACGCACGCACTGGTGGAAAGCCTTGCGCAAATTGTGGCCTCGGCGCCACAACAAGATATGGTACGGGAATTGAGTAATATTGCCTAGTATTTCGTGTGCTTAGATGAGTTCTAGGTGTACTAGCTTTTCGTTACGGGAATACAGGTTTCAATTGCCCAGGCGAGGATCTTTTGGGTCCCTGAAACTCATCGCAATTCAACCTAGTAGTGCAAGTGCTTAATATAATATCTTCAATCAGTGCAAGTATACTAATTTTAGGAATAAGAATTATCTCCGATTGTGAATGCTGGTTGAAATTGTAGTAGTCAGTTCAACTAGAACATCATCCTACTACAGTTTGTGCTAACTAGCTATTTGCGAAGCTCTAGCCCTACAATGGAACTTATTACCATAATGGCGTGATCTAGTATGTTCCGAGTCACTATCTAGTATAATATACACAAAGAAAGATTGAATATCTAAAAGACTCGGGGTTTTCTCGAAGTTATGTCTGACGAAAACTCGGAAGAATGCAAGGTGACTGATGACCTCTGGATGCCAAATAATTTGAGCTTTAAGTTCCAACTTGAATGCTGTCGAGGTCTAGGGCGACCTTGAGTGCCATGATGAATAATGAGACTGTTCAGTGTCAACTTGAACGGGTCTAGAAAATACAAAGAGACGCCTAAAATGTGTTTTTCGGTCAACAAGTTACCTTGTTCAAGTTTCCATGCTTTTGAGAACTTGAATATTAGGTTCAAGACTTAGAATAACTGCAAACAACCATAAATCAATACAATCGTTTGTTGAGCTTGTGTTTACTTGACAGCAGGTGTTCTCAACCCCCAATTGGGACACCAAACGGGTGAGGGGCACAAAATCAAGCCTTGGAGGGGTCACAATGTAGTTCACGTTGTGTAATAGTGAGGATCGTAGTACGTACTATGAGTGGGGTCCAATGGCATGATCATCCCAGCATGGATGTTTTGAACCGAGCGGAGCTCATTTCCCAGTCGAGTCACCGTAAGAAGCTCTACTGCAGGCTCCCTTAGGGCTCCCTAGGGTATGTGCTAGCATTCACTAGGGAGTCTTTATCTAATCTGATCATCAGCATGCATGTCCCATCGCGATCAAGTCACCCTTTGAGTCCTCGTACTACTCTCATAAGCGAGCTACCAGGATATAAAGAGTAGTTTAACTCAAATAATATTTGTAAAGCTTTTGCTGTTATCTTTGTAAATTTCAACCAACTCCAAATCTCATTCAGTTCTCTTAGGGTAAAATACTTCTCACGACACCGCGGAATCTCCACCAGCAGCCCGCAATGACGCCACCCGATCGCCGCTGGGAACTCTCCCTCCGCAACACCTCAACTCACCTCACACGAGCCCCTCCAATGTGACCACCCCTCTACAAAAACCTGGGAAATGCCACCTCTTCGGGTAACTGTCACTATATTTATACTCCCCGTACAAACACAACCACCAATGGTCTCATCATTAGCCCCAACACACTGCGGATACCGCCACGCCACTCACCAAACCACCCGCAAACGACCCTCACCCCGACAATCCTTCCACCGCAACTCAACACACCCCCTGAGACATCCCCATACGGCTTCTTTCTCAAGTAGTGCCCGCCGACCAGCTCAAGAGAAAAATCATTATGAAACCCTCGGTCTACCCGTTACTGCAAGCGCAGATGAAATAAAGAAGTGCGTATCCCAAGCTCATCCCAGCTTAACCTAGCCTTCAAGGGTATGGGACCCCAGGTTAACCCAACCTTACCTGGACAACCGCGAACAAACCTACTAGTCCCCAATGACCCCAAAAGACAAGCACCAGAAACCCGAAGACAAGATGCAAGAAAAAGCAAAAAGACGCAAAAAAAAAAAAGCTAACAAACCACCCTCCTTTCCTCCCAACAGAAAATTCTACGCCCTATCCCTAAAACACCACCCAGACCGTAATCGCACAGATCCAAACGCAAGCCAACGCTTCGCCCGAATAAGCGCAGCCTACAACGTCCTCGGCAACATCTCAAAGCGCCAATCCTACGATCGAACCCACGGCTTCCATCACACCCAGCACGCGCATCGATATCCAAATCCAGCGGCTGGGTCGCATAGCAGTCACTCTCGACACGCGGCTCCGGCTGGGGGTGCAGGTGGGGGGAGTAGTTACGCGGGTTCGAGACCTGCTAGCGGGTTAAGTAAACGGCGTGGAACGTTTAAGGGGCCGCCTCCTTCTTTTTATGCGCATGGGGGGTATGGAAACTCCGGGAGGACGCAGAGGACGGAGTGGACTTTTCAGGAGAGTGCGTTTGGGTTTGGGTTTAGGGATGGAGGTGCCGGTGCCAGTGGTCAGAAGGGTCAGAATTATGCTGCGGGATCAGGTTCAGGATCAGGTTCAGCTACGGGCACAGCTGGGGCTCAGGGGGCCAACTGGACGGATTTCATGCATGATGGAATCGGGCAGAAATGGAGGACGGAGGATCCGGAGGACCCGTTTGGGTTTATTCGGCGGAATCCGTTGAGGTATTTTAATGCGCGGGCTCATTTTCAGAGGCAGCGGGCTGAGGATGTGAGGCGGAGTGAGCGGTGGACTAAGACTTTTCAAGAAGCTACTATGCGGCAGGCGGAGGAGTCGGGGACGGGGACGGGGGCGGACTCTGGGGTGGAGATGAAGCTGAAATTTGTTATTGCGCTTGTGGGGTTTGCTGGGCTCTCTGTTGGAGCTAGCTTTCTGGGGGAGTTTATTCGGACTGCGATGAGCAGCAAGGACCCGAAGGATCATGCTGCCCAGGTGAGCTCTGAATATAGGTAAGGCTGAAGGTTTCGGACTCGGTTTGGTGCGGCAATTGGAGGGTATACATACAATTGTACTAGTAACTACTACTGGTATTCATCGCGAGAGATTGTTTGTTGGGAATGATTTGTATATACTATTGCACTGGCAGCTGGATTTTGCACATTGCATGTGTGGCGCACCTAGTGTTCAAGGCTGATCTGATCTACGCTTACATCTTTGGATCTATGTGGGATATAGATTCCACCGGACAAAGGAAATTTAAATTTGATATACAAAGTGTGATCGAGCCAAGACTACCATACACTCAAGATTATCTGTGAAAGTAGATGAGTCTTCGTTATATCACCAGTCCAGTGAGATCCGGGATTGATTAAACGAAGAATTAACTGTCCATGGCCATGGAAGACGCTTAAGCCTCGAAGGTGAAGCTGGCGCCGACCTTGTGGGCAGCCTGGTTCAGGTTCTGGGTATCGAAAGAGGCACCGAGGCCGAGGGTGACACCGGGGCGGAGCAGGACGTTGTAGGCGAGAGCGGCAACACCACGGTCGTTGATCTTGGCCTAAACAGAGCGATGATACATTAGTCTTCAATAGTTCCATATGCAAAAGGGGGGATTAAGTTGACGCACCTTGGCGAAGGAAGAGGGGTCCAGGCGGTACTTGCTGGCGACCTCGAGGCCGACGGCGTTGCCGGACTTGGAGTCCCAGGAAGCCTTGGCACCGGCCTCAACCTGAGCGTTGACACGGTGGTAGTAGGAGGCGGAGAAGAGGGACAGGTTGTTGCTGGCAGTGATGGCAGCAGAGTACTGGGGAACGCTGTAACCGACGGCAGCGGAGTACTTGGTGATGGCGGCCTTGTTGACGTCGTAGCCACCCTCAGCACCGACGAGGAAGCCCTCGTGGCCGAGAACGGCGTCGAGGTTGGCGGTGGGGCCGTTCAGCAGGTCGAAGAAAGCACGGGCGTGCAGGTTGGGCTGCTTGAAGTACAGGTTAAGCTTAGCACCCTTGGACTGCTTAGCGGGCTGGTACTGGGTCAGGATCTCAGCCTTGAGGCCCTTGGCGATGTTGTTGTCCAGCTCAAGCTTGGTGTCGAGAGCGTTGGCGGTGGTCCAGGCCTGGGTCAGGGTAAGGCCTAGCCGAGGACGAAACATTAGCTTGATTGTTTGCGTGACAGAATTGGAAAAAACAAAGAAGTTCACTCGACGCGACACGATATGGCCGTATGAAAACATGAATCTCATGGGCCGGTTCTCGCGCGCGCCGAGATCGGGTGGTTTGCGTCGGGAGGGGCCCTTACCAGTGGGCGCATCGACGTACTTGGCCTCGAGCTGTGGTGATTCAAAAGAAGTATGATTAGCCAACTGGTTTCAATGCGCTCCGATGATGATGGTGGTGGTGGTGGTGGTGGTGGTGGGGCTGCAGCGCAACGGAACGGAACTGCAGCGGAACCGCAAGCAGGGAAACTCACCTGGCCGGCAATGGAGCCCTCGTGGGCGGACTTGCCCTTGACAGTGAAGGTGACACCGTTGGGGGCCTTGGACTTAACCTCAAGGTTGGCTAAAGCTTGTTAGATGGATATCTCTATCATTGGACCGAGACGCGGCGAGGACAAACCAGGGCTGGCGTGGTAGAAGTCCTTGTTCAGGAGCTATCCGGAGAAAGTAATTAGCTGGGTCATTCGGGAGGAGAAAGGGTTAGAGTAAAGAAAAGAGAGAAAACATACATCGTTGGTCGCCTTGGCGATGTCGGAGAAAGCAGCGGGGGCAGACATGGTGAGATGTGTGGGATGGAGATGAGGTGTGGGAAGAAAGAAGGAGAGAGAGAGAGAGATGATGTTGGGGCGGGAAAGGGAAGAAGAGGAAGTTTAGGGTAAAGCAGAAAGGCAGGGGCTCCAGCCACGGGCCGGTGGGAAGAAGCTGATTGGCTGCTGGAGCTCCCGGGTTAGCCCGTATTAGGTAATCACTCCAGGTGCAGTATAGAGGAAGCATACAGTAGAGTATAGAGTAGAGTATAGAGTAGGATATAAAGTAGGGTATAGATCTAATATAGAATAATAGAATAGAGTACATTGCTGTATCCTTTACTTAAAATAAGGGTATATACACCTCCTATTCTATCTAGCACAAATCTAAGGAAATAAAGAGACCCCAATTTTGTATCACAGAAATCATCACTTTTACTCGACGTTATCATACTTGGCGTTGTGGGTAGCGATGGCACTGGACAGGATTAGTTAGCATTATAACATATGATAGTGGGTAAGAATATGGATATACTCACCGGCCACTAGGATCGGTCTGCTTGGACCAGGTAGGAGTCCATCGCTCAACGGTACCGGCACAGTAAGGGGGGAAGTGCTCGTCGAACATGGTACGATACCAGTATGCCTCCTTGGTATCGGGAATATCAGAGCCCCATTCGGGCTTGGGGTTCTTCATCATCTCATCGGTAACGTGCAGCTCGGCGGCATCCTTGAGGCCGTCAATCCAGCTGTAGCCGACACCGTCGGAGAACTGCTCCTTCTGGCGCCAGAGGATCTTCTCGGGCAGGTAGGGCTCGACATCGGGCTCATCAGTAGTGTCGAAGGCCTTACGGATAATGTACTTCTCGATGCGCTCCTTGGTGATCATCTTATCGGCAGGGTCAACGCCCATGGAGGTCTCGAGGAACTCCTTGTCCAGGAAGGGAACACGAGCCTCAAGACCCCAGGCAGAGGTGGACTTGTTGGCACGCAGGCAGTCAGCCAAGTGCAGGTTCTTCACACGGCGGACGGTCTCCTTGTGGAACTCCTCGCGGTTGGGAGCGGCGTGGAAGTACAGGTATCCGCCGAAGATCTCGTCGCTGCCCTCGCCGGACAGAACCATCTTGACACCCATAGCCTTGATCTTACGGGAGAGCAGGTACATGGGGGTGGAGGCACGGATGGTGGTGACATCGTAGGTCTCCAGGTGGTAGATGACGTCGGAGAGGGCGTTCAGACCATCCTCGACGGTGAAAGTGAAAGCGTGGTGCTTGGTGCCGAGGAACTTGGCGACCTCGAGGGCGGCAGCGGTGTCGGGGGCACCGGGCAGACCGATGGAGAAGGAGTGCAGCTGCTGGAAGGTGGTGACAGTGGACAGCTCGTTCTCGTCATCGATACCGACAAGCTCAGAGGCGGCAGCCAGCTCGGCCTTGGAAGCCTTGCGAGCAACCTCCTGCATGCGCAGAGTCTCGCGCTGGGCAATGGAGGCAACCAGACTGGAGTCTAGACCACCGGACAGCAGGACACCGTAGGGAACCTCAGCCATCAGACGCTTGCGGACGGCCTTCTCCAGGCTGTGGCGCAGAACCTTGTAGTCAACGGGGGTGGAGGGGACGTTGGTAGGGTCCCACCACTTAGGCTCGAAGTAACGAGTGAGCTGGTCGGTCTTGGAGTCGTAGACATGACCGGGAGGGAAAGCGATGATGTTGTCGCAGACCGGGTGCAGGGACTTCAGCTCGGAAGCGAAGTAGACGGCGCCGGGGGTGGTGGAAGAGCGGCCGAGATAGAAGCTGGTGATACCAATGGGGTCACGGGCAGCAACAACGCGGTCTTGCTTCTTGTCCCAAAGGACCCAAGAGAACATGCCATCCAAGTGCTTGGGGGCATCGAGGCCGTGCTCCATATACTAAAGGTGAAGAAATTAATAACCATATCCATACTATGGGACTCTTTGACCGTGCCTGATGCCATTCTTTCGCGGATGGCACCTAGTCGGATCCATTGCTACATACCAAAGGAATGACGACCTCACAATCGGAGTGGGTCTTGAAGTTATACTTGGTCTTCAGGTTTTTCCGCAGGATACGGTGGTTGTAGATCTCGCCGTTGACGGCGAGGGCAAGGGAGGAGTCATCGTTGACAAGGGGCTGAGCACCAGAGTCTGCGAAAGCAAATAATTAGCAAAAAATATTCCAAGGGGGGATGCGATTTAGAGTCTCTCAAAGCTCTTTACTTACCAACACCGACGATACACAGACGCTCGTGGGTCAGAACTGCGGCCAACAAATTAGTCAATTACCCCACGACGATCATGAGATCTCGCCCAATTGCTCAACTCACTTGTGTTTTCGCCAATGAAGCTACCGCCTGTGATAGAAAATAATTGTTAACACCCGAATTCTCTCTGTATCCCCAATTGGGTTGGGGGTTGGTGAAGTTATCGCATTGGTGACATTGGTGACTCACTCCAATCGGGACCACGGTGGCGCACACTGTCAATCGAGGGATAGGTTAGCGAGAAGTGGTCAATTGCACGTAGGAAAGGGAATGGAAGAGAAATACTCACGCCTTTGCCATGCGCAAGGCTGTGGGCTTGAATTTTTGCACATCGGGGTGACTATCATCGAGTTAGTGGAATCCCTGGGGCACACTGCACCGTGGCGGGGGGACCGGGGGGAAAGGCACCACCGCGGGGTCAGAGGGGTGATCGCAGTGGATTTGAGACATTGAAGATGGAAATGGAAGGGAAGTGACAGATCAAGTGCAGCATTGAGGAAGTAAGAACATACTGGTGACACGCGAAGATTCCACACATATTGAATGGGACGATGATCGACTTCTATGGGGAAAAGAAAGAAAGAAAGAGGAAGTTCGCGGGAATTTTTTTGGTTTTCCCTCGGGAGTTTTGGGGCGATGTCGGCGGGGGGCGCGGCGGCAGTCTTTGAGTCACCGATAAGATATGATTAGATACAGTCATAGGGTTACCCTAGGATAGAGTAGGATAGAGTAGCATTACTATACCCTTGAATAATTATTGAATACTTATTGGCTTAATTACGGGCAGGAGAAGTAAAAGTACTCAAAGTAGTAAGTAGTACGGTGATATTTTCCAACGCCGCGCTTGTGGTGCTAAAATCATGCAGGACCCAGACCTAGGGTATCCCAAGGGCTTCCTCCCCAAAACCAAATTACCTTAACCTTAACCCGCTATGTATCCAATTCAGACTGGCACTGGAATCTCCGAATGACTGGGCATGATGGCATAACCAAAACCCATCCCCATCATTCTTTGCCTGGTACTTCAACTACCCTATATTTACCTTAGGATAGGTATGTAGTGGTGATATGAAGTACCAACTACATAGGTGGGTTTTCGCGAACCACTTGGCGCACCTTGCGCTCATAGCCAGGACGGTCCTTCTTGAACATATTATACGCTTCGGCCTGCGCGGGGGATTCAGGATTGGGGTCGTTGAGAAGATCCTGAATACCAAGCAAGATTTGCTTAATCGTAATCGCGGGTCGCCACCCTTCCTCTTCATTCAGAATGGAAAGACAGACGGTTCCGGAAGGGTAGACATTAGGGTGGAATAGCGGAGGAGTGAATTTGCCTGCCAGAAAAAAAAAAAAGAGAAGAAAAAGTCAGCCATAGAGTTCATCAAGCGGCAATCTCCCACACGCTGAGATAGCTCTAGTTCCGCTGATCTAATAGCAATATTTCTGCAAAGAGCAAGAATAGCGATTTTCTGTGCGAGTGCCAGACGAGGCTCGATCGGTACATACATTTTGGTGGCTTGGTCGGGTATTCTGGAAGCGTGAAGATCATCTGGGTCAGTATGCTGGATCGTCGCAAAAGAATGCGCGCGGAAGTCTGGTCAATCTCACCATCAGGGAAGATCACATCGAGCTTAAAAACTCCTCCATCCCAAAGGGTATCTTTCTTTCCAGGGACAGCGCATGACCACAGCTTGAGGTCTAGCGTGCCTTGTTCGGTGCGCTTGGGCTTGGCTACAAAGCCGAAGGGGTGGTCACGGCGCCACTGCTTGCTATACAATCAGGTTCGAGTCAGTCGCCTTGTGTGGAATTGAGAATCATCGGGATTGCGCCGGTTCCTGGAAGATCACTTACCGCTCCTCTTGGAGGCGATTTAAGCAAAGAGACATCCTGAGTGGCTGGGTGGGTCAAGGCCGAGAAACCCAAATGAATCACTATGATCGAGGCTGGAAGGATTGTCCAAATCGAGGGTAACGGGAGTTTCAGGCGATAATGAGGATGAAGAATGAAGAGTTGAAGAGGAGAGAGAGGAAAGGAAGAGGGTGAGTGAAGGTGGAAGAGCAGTGAAGTGCAATCCAGAGCAAAAGACGGAGCTGGGGTTGTCTCAATGAACAGGCCCCGCGGTGCTTAGATAAGCGGGTTTGTATGAGGCTGATGTAGTATGTATGCACTATGTATGGACTTATGTATAACACAGTATCTCTAGAAACACTATTCAATGACTAGGAAGTACAGTGATTCTCACAATTTGAAATTTCTTCTTGGTACATGCTGCAGGAAATCTTAAGTGTCGGACTGGTGGGACATTCACTTATGTCTGTTCCTATAGTAGTAGTCGTTGTGACTGCGTTTGAACCTAATGATATCGATTTCTAGGGAGAATCATTGCTAGTACGTAAAAGTGGGCAATGGAGCTAAAAGTAATGATCATAGTCCTGGGGTATAGAGACACCTGCAGCTACTAACTTCTACTAGTGACTTCTTTAAACTTGAACATTGAAGGCGAGTCCTTGAACTTCAAGTTGGCTGAATTGTGCACATGTGGGTAAAGACGATACATTACAATGGTACTAGCCCTTCTCAATGATAGAAAGGCTGACCTAATTACTACTACTAATACTACTACTAGTTAGGAGCCTTCAATATAGATCTTCCAAATGGTATGCCTCCCAGAATTCGTTATTGATGCCTGGCATTCAGGCTTGCAGACCCTCTATCCTCAACCTTTTATATTTAGAGTCATGAAAGAGCTATTCGGACATGGAGGCAAAGATCCAATTGCATAAGGATCACAAACTTCAAAGCCCATCTTGGTATAAAACTCCCTTGTACTTTCAAACGAAACGTCCTTCCCAGTCTCCAAACTCAACCTGGCATATCCTCTTTCTTTCGCCACCTTAATGAGATGCTGAACGATGGCTCTTCCAACTCCCTTGCGAAAATGCGTTGCGACTGTTCTCATTGATTTCACTTCGCCATGAGTTGGTGATAGTTCCTTGAGTGCTCCAATTCCCATTAACTCATCGCCTTCCCAGGCTGAGTAAAATGTGACATTTGGTGCTTGTAGGTTTGAAACATCTAGCACGTCGCAGGAACCGACCATGCGGTTTATTTCGGCGACATGGAAGGAAATTAGGTCCAGTACTGCTGGAGTGGATGTAATGTCGTCGATCTTGATGTGCATTTCGAAAGGGATTTGGTTCTGGATGGATGGCGTAGGTAGGGTACAAGCCGCACTGGCAGTGCGCGGGAAGAGATATCGGTCACCAAATAGGATACAAGATGCTATAAGGACTGATTGAGTGCCAAGTTAAGAGTATTCAAAATATTTGATTTGATATGTTTTTGTTAGAGCTATTTGCGTGTCGTAGTCAATACGACTTTATGGTAGTCATAATGATTAGTCAGTGGACGAGGTGCCTTTGCGCAGAACATTCTAGAAATTTGACTATCTCATTGATCATTGATATCATTATTTTAAACCCTCCGAGAGACCTTTTCCTGGTCATATAGCGTTTTTATGGTGTGTTTCTCGATTTGGTACATATGCAAGGTGTGGCTGGAGCTCATCAACATTGATTGGGTGGCCAGGGCGAGGAGGACATGTAAATCCCCGTAAGCAGGATATTCGGTGATTGGATACCTAATACTGGTTTTAAGGCCGCTCTTTGCAGTATTGGCTCATCTGTCATTGAGAATAAGTACTTCAAGTTGCGACTCAAGGTATGTATTTAGTTGCATTCCAATTCATGTACTAGTAGATAGTATTATGATGTACTAGAGCACTCCCCACACACTGAGGCTCCTCCACCGTCAACTTGAACATCAGATCTCTACTCACTTTATCGACTGGCTCTGGCGAAATACAGTAGCACTCCAAGTCGTTGGGAAAGTCCATGCTAGCGATCCAGTGATTATTGGAATAGGCTCAGGGAGGATTTAGTACAAATCCAGACTTGGGGATAACACTTGTGAATAACTTCAAGTTTGAAACCTTACAACCTTCAATTTAGTTCAAGCTTGCCAGGTGGCAACTTGCTAGACTCGGTTCAGTCGAGTTTGAAAACTTTAAAGCTCAAAGCAGATAAAATCCATTGTATTCCAGGGCCCCCAGCAAGACTACACCAAACATCCCTGCTCTCGACCAAAGGAATCCCGGTAAATCCCACAATGGCCCATTGTCCACTTTCAAGACACAATGTCGAGGTCCTTTCATGTAAGAATTGTGAAACAGTCTATGAACGAGTCAAAGGGGAAGACCCGATTGCATGATCTGATCAAAGGAACCTTGGAAACAAAAGGCGGAGGATTTCAAGCCGCACCATTCATGATACAAGTATAAGTAGAATGTCTTACCCCAGGCAGGATTCAAAGTTAAGATCTCCCGGAAGACTTTTGGAACAGTAGTATTGTTGAACTTGAAGTGAAACCGTTATCAAACACCACGAGAAGCAGACACGTTGAGTAACACTACTACTACCATGTACTAGTACTAGTAGTAGTACTGAGGATGCCCAAAGGAAATCGAATTTCTTACATGGAAGACCTCAAGTTGAACTGAGTCTTCCAAATTTGAGCTTTTCCACCGCAGCATCAGCTAGTTTTGACAGTCACCTGAGCATCTTCAAGTTTCTGGTCAAATACGAAATCCAAATTCATTTGATCTCAAAATGTGCAGAAACGTATACTGGCACCGCATCTTCTGCGCAAAAGTCCTCTACCAATCCACCATACCACACCTATGCCACGACGCCAAAGCAAGCGGCTTCGAATGTCACCCGCATAAACAAGAACCATGGGCTATACCTTCATATTCACTTTGTTTCGGCTGCAAGAAGACTAGGATGCCTCGTCGTCAGTGTCGCGGGTTCTCACCGCCACCGCTGATATCAGAGCTGGGAGGAAATGAACTTGGAGGAGTCTCAGATACGGGTAAATGCGAAGACTCCGAGAGTGCACTTGAAATTGAACTTGAACTTGAACGCTTTATCTGGGAGTGGATTCCGACAGCGACAGCAGCGAGCTTCGCTACAACGAGTACTACACAACTTAAATCTGAAACAGAATCAGACTCGGACAGAGGAGGTTCAAGTTGGTATAATGAGTTTTCCGACTGCGATAGCGACGAGCAACGAGACCCGGACGTACATGTACCTGACAGTCTAGATCTGAGCGTGGACCAGTCTTTCCAACCACTGGCACTGGACGAAGACTCTCAGGGCAACGAGGATAGTAGCGTCTTATCGGCAAGATACATTCACTTCTATCCAGTAAAGAATAATCGCTCGTCCATTCCCATTCTAGTTCATAGAGGCCGTGACATGGCTCAGCAGTCATCGAGTCAGGCTAGGAGGTTGCGTTCGAATATTCCAGTTGCTAGTGGCAGAATTCCCATTACTAGTAGTAGGAGACGACAGAATTCAGTAGCTCTCGCTACTACTATCACAACTAGTAGTACCGAAGGTGAAGGTATCCTTGACGTGCCTGATATTGAAGTTCAAGATCTGGAGCTTTTTGACCGAATTACTTTTTGAGCTCTGTGGTATCGCGATCAGGTGTTTCCGGGCATATTTGGGCGAGAAGCCCGGCTTCCAAGTTTTTCAAATTATAGAAGTAGCATGCATGCATAGGCATTAATCGATTATCTTTTGACAAATGCAGCCTTATCATTTCAATATATGCGAGAGCATATTGGACCAAAAAGTCTAGTTCCAAGAGTGTATCACATTAATCAACATAAATGCCCTGTGCAAACTTTTCAGGGTCAAAGTAGCGTGCGGAAATAGTATTCCCGTTAAAGGTTCGTCCTTCAAGAGCATTGACGGCCTATTGAAGTCGAGCACTCGTCAGTCAAGGTCATAAAAGCAGTTTAACAGATTTCCCACACTTACTCGGAGAGCTGATAATGGGCTCGTAAACTTGACAAACACTGGTACTGGAGGACCAACGTCTCGAGCGACGTATACTCGTTCGACACTCCCATACTATCATAAGTTAGCATCAGATCATGGTATGAGGATAATGTAGGTCGCCCTCTTCAGCGCGAGGGATGATGATAGGACATACCTTCTCAGAACATTCTTCTCCAATTTCTTGCATCAAACCTCCACCCTCGCCATTCAATTCTGTGTCCAAGTCCATGCCATCAAGCATACCAAGCAGAATGATGACCTCGCTCATTGTACCAAATTTGCCAGGATCATCACCGCCTTTCCTCTTTCCACCGATAATAGTACCCCGTCCAGCAGGTGTAACAAATCCTCCACCCTCGGAATCAGGACGTTTCTTCCGCTTCTCAACCTTGACCTGCAAAGGCTTGGCGATACCTGATCCACCTGCGCCCAGACCGGAGCCCTTGGTCCAGCCGTATTTCGAGAGTAGTCGCTCTGCAAAGCCCTTCTGGCCCGGACGAAGTGATCGTGGTGCGTTTTCGCTGCTTTCGGCTTCATCTTCGTTTTCTGGAAGCTCTTCGTTGGCGATGGCTTCTTCTAGTTCAGCCTCGGACGCAGGGATATCGGCTGGTGCTGGAGGAAGTGTATAGCGGACTGGTGCGCGGGATATAGTTGCAAAGGCGGGTTGGAAGGCATCTGTGGAGCGTGGAGGTTGTGGCGGTGGAGGCTGGCTCTGTTGAAGTCGTCGCATGTATGCGTCTTCGCCAGTGGGGTCGTCTGGGGGTGGTGCGGGGACTTCTTCTGGTGGAGGTGGGGGGTATATTTGAGAATTATCAAGCATGGGAGCGTCATTGTTGGATGTCTGCGTTAGGCGCGCACGGCGCTCGAAGGCATCGTCGCCAGATGCATCGTCAGGTACTGATGCTGGAGGTGGAGGGGGGATATCGTTGAGATTTGGAGGAGGTGCGAAGCTGCTTGGCGGCGCAAAGTTTCCTGTGACATTATTGTTAGCTATGTCCTCCAGATAAATAATGTGTATCGTATAGAGCTCACGGTTAACTGGGCGTTCATAATCGCTGTCCGAATCCATACTCGGCGATCTCTTCATGCGATGGGCATAGAGGCGATCCTTCCATTCTCGAACCTCTAGAATCTTTTCATCGCTATGTCGGTATGCTTCATAGTTGTTGGGTCGTGATGGGTCATAAATATCATCCCAGTTCTGCGGAACAGTTCTTTCCTCGCGGTTCTTCTTGCGCTTCTTTCGACCACCTCGTTGCCGCTTCTCGCCTCCCATATAATAGCCAAAATCGTCATCTTCGGTAGCGGCCCAGTCAGCAAGGGTACTTTTATTAGGTGCGGATGTCGAAGTTGGGGCTTGGACAGCTGGTGGCGCAGTTGCTTTTGGTAGTGTAGGTTTAGACTTCGGTTTCTGGTTGGCGAGCTGAGGACGTTTAATTGTTGGTTGGAATCGGAGAGAAGCTATGCGGTGGATAAAGTGAGCTACCACTGCCTATCGTACTATGATGGAACAAACTGAAAAGTACCAGGATTGAGCTGCTGCTTCTTTGCAGCAGACTCGTCGGCTTGCGCGTCGGCGTCGGAGCTTTGCTTGAAGACGACTGGAGCGCGGGAGATGGTGCCTGGAGCAGACTCGGCGGAGGGATCCAAAAGATTTGCGTATAGCGACATCATGCCCCCGCCCTTGGACGGGGTTGATTCGGGCGGCATGATGTAGGTAGGTACGGTAGGGGAAGACACTGGCAGAGGTGAACTGTTGAAGAGGTCGGACCTTGGATCATGACGGAGAGGGTCTCGCGCTGCAAAGTGATATCCGCGATAAGCTGTCACCCGCTCACCGCCTGCGCCAAGCATCAACATTGTATAGAGAAAAATGATCACATTGATATTTCTACTATGTTTTACAAGAAGAAATAATTTAAAAGAAGATAAACCTAGTGTGGGACTGTATCTCAAATTTCAAAAAACACAGGCATATGCTCTGGCAATCCTGTACTGGCAGCGGTAAGCTCTAACTGTTGAGGTGGTACTGTTGTAGAGGTAGATGAAATGAAGGAACTTGAAGTATCTACTTGTGACGAGGAGCTTAAAATACGCCTGTAGATAGACACAGTCCTCTGGGCAGAAGTGCTTACAAAAGGTGCCGGTGCTATAACGTAGTAGTCGAATACCGGCATATGTACTCGTATAGTTGCACCGACAACACCATAGTACTAGTAACATTTGAACCAAAGATCAGCATGGAATTTCAAGTTAGAAACATCTGAGTGAATAAATGGTTAAGAAAAATTTAAAGAGGGGCATCTGAGTGAAACCCCACTCAATCGAATAAACAATGGACCTTAATCCATGATGGGGCCGTCACAGAAGTGTATGATACACGAAATCTGGGAGCCTCGGCTTAATGAACAGGGCTGAACGGGCTGAACGAACCCCCGATTGATCGGCTTGCCGATACCACATCCGAGACTTTACAGACTCGGGAAAGCGGCATAATTAAGCCCCCCTTATAGTGGAGACTCACCACGCGCTATGCTTTTTTGCTTCATACGATACTAACATGATCGATAAGATCGGACATGGGATGACCAGTTGCGTGTCGCAGGATTTTACGCGGATTTTCCTTTTAAGAAAATGACACCCCGACGACGTGCATCTACTTCAAGTTAAGGGCCATCACTAACTACCCCAACTCGTCGTGATGTCCTCTTTACCCTCAGAAAAAGAAACAGTCGACCTTGAATCGCCATGTTCGCGCCAAATCCCTTATTGGCGTCTTCTTATCGACCAAGGCATTTGCACGCCTGAAATCATCAAGTACCCTTATATCGGCGCTGGTACAGAAAATGACCCATACATCGTCGAATGGATCCCCAATGATCCTCGCAACCCGATGGAGTTTTCCACAACGCGCAAATGGATGTGTACAATCACAGTTGCATTCGCGACTCTTGCCGTCTCACTTTCATCATCTGCATATGCCGGCGGAATCGAACAAGTGCTTGAAGACTTAGATGTCGGCAAAGAGGTAGCAACTCTCGGAGTCAGCTTGTTCGTTCTGGGTTTCGCTGTTGGTCCACTCCTCTGGGCACCACTGAGTGAGCTCATCGGACGACAGATCGTCTTTACAATCACATTTTTCTCGCTGTCAGCTTTTTGCGCAGGTGCTACGGGTTCTCAGCACGCTTACGTCCTCATTATTCTACGATTCTTCGCCGGATCATTTGGGTCTTCGCCTTTCACTAATGCTGGAGGTGTCATTGCCGACATCTTCCCTGCTGAAAGTCGCGGGTTGGCCACTAGTTTATTCGCTGGGGCACCTTTCCTCGGACCTACATTAGGTCCTATAATCGGTGGATTCCTAGGAGAAAACGCGGGCTGGAAATGGGTGCAAGGGTTCCTGGCTATTTTCACCGGTATCATCTGGATTCTAGGAAGCCTAATCGTTCCTGAGACCTATGCTCCCGTCCTCCTTCGCAAGCGAGCTGAACGGCTATCCAAGATAACGGGGAATATTTACCGCAGTAAGCTAGAGATTGAGCGAGGCAAAGTCTCAGCTCGTAACGCTCTCGGTACAGCACTCAAGCGACCTTGGATTTTGCTATTCGCCGAGCCTATCGTCCTCTTGCTTTCGATCTATATGGCAATCGTCTACGGAACGCTTTACATGCTCTTCGACGCCTTTCCAATCGTCTTCCAAGAAATCAGAGGATGGGACGAAGGAGTCGGTAGTTTACCGTTTTTCGCCGTCATGGTCGGTATGATGATTGCCGTTGGTCTAAACATGTACGACAACAAACGATACATCCGAATCCACAAAGCGCATAACGGATTCGCGCCTCCAGAAGCAAGACTCCCGCCAACAATGCTAGGCGGTCTTGCTATCCCCATCGGACTATTCTGGTTCGCCTGGACGAATTATACCTCGATCCATTGGATCGTCTGTGTACTGGCAACAGCACCCTTTGGCTTCGGAATGGTCTTTGTCTTTTTGGGAATCATGAATTACCTCATTGATTCGTACACGATATACGCTGCGTCTGTACTCGCTGCTAACTCGATTATTCGCTCGTGCTTTGGCGCTGGGTTCCCATTGTTTACGACGTACATGTATATCAATCTGGGAATCCACTGGGCAAGTTCTATTCCGGCGTTCTTGTCTCTTGCTTGTGTGCCGCTGCCTTTTATCTTTTATCGGTATGGTCCGGCTATTCGGCGCAAGTGTAAGTATTCCGCTGAGGCTGATGACTTTATGCGTGCATTGGCTGGAAAGGCGAGTAAGGCGGAGGCTGTGCAGATGGATAATGAAGCTGCGGGAAAGGTTCAAGATTCTGAGGTGGCGCATACTACTGTTGCGGATGACGGGTCAAGAGACTCTCAGTCGTCTTTGGAACGGGTTGAGACGACTTATGAGGCTAGTCCTTACGATATTGACCGTATGAATACTCGGCATTCTGCTATAACGCAGCAATCGCGGTCTTCGAAAGGAAAGGCATCGCGGTTCTTTAGCGTTCGTCGTCAATAATGCGGCAACTTCTTGTTGAAGGCCATGCTCTATAAACTAGTACTACTAATTACTACTATTCACAACAAGTAGAAAGCAAAGGTGCTTTCCATTGACTTCGATTATAACAGTACAAGATGCTTTTATCAGTTCACGTAGATCACGCATGGCAGTCATAACTGTTGTTCTTTTTTGACTAATTCTCTTTCTACTACTTATAGCATTGTAGCAGTAATGTCTTCTCCAATTCCCAGGCACAAATACTATGAATTCCGTGTCCTGCCAGTGGGAGAAGAGGTGCCATTCCATCGCTCCAACCCAGAACAGACAGACTTGAATAGCAGACAGCATCATCAGAAACAGACCATATGCAAACATGCCTCATACTCATACCCAATCATCAAAACCCATCTCCATCTTACAACTGCTCACGCACGGCAGACTTGAACTAAGCCCCACATAACAAATTAGCCAAAAAAAGCCCCCCACGGTCCCGCCAACGCCCAAATTCAATGACGGTGCAAAAAGCAAACCATCCTTAGAAGAAGGGAAAGTCCAAGGAAGAAAAGATAGGGGAGAGGGAG
>AOTG01000089.1:0-40656 GCA_000347475.1 Penicillium paxilli ATCC 26601
GTGGGCGGTGGGCGGTGGGTTGGGGCAGGTGATAACAAGATAGGCGCTGCGACCGACATCATCGCATCTCCGACACATTCCTCAGCCCCATTTGCCCCTCGGCAAGGTTGATGGCCCAGTGGAGAGAAGAATATCTGGCTGCGTTGGCGGTGCGAGATCATCAAGAAAAAGCCAATCTCGCCGTTTACGATGCATGTATGTGTACCTCAATGGAAGCTATCTGTCGGAGCTCCTTTTTTACAACTGACATATTTACTTACTCCACGTTACTAGATACCCGTCTTGCAGATAGCTCAGTTAAATCTTCACCAGTACATGCCGTAGGAAGAAGTCAGCGTCATCCTGGTGACAAAGGCATATCTGACCCTAGTGAGGTCCAAAAGACTACCCCGACGTCTTCTCAGTATACGGCAACCAAACAACCACAAACTAAAGCGGAAACCCCAACAACGGAGCTTTTGAACACCACTCGCGCAGAACTAGCGGAAGCCCAACGTTCTCGGTCAGAACTACGAGATTGCCTAGACCGAGCGACCAGTGAGGCAGAAAAGCTTCGGAAGAAGATCGGCCAAAACGACCGACGAATAAATTCGCTGGAAGGCGAAGTGGGACAGCAGCAAAAGCGTTTGAAGGATGTCGACGAAGAGTTGAAAGGCAAGGCCAAATTACTCGATGTACGGATGAGTATCCTCCTTCAGATTACGACCATACGTGAACTGCAGCTAACAGTGAACCCCGATCTAGGACTTCCAAGACGAGATAGCAGCTTTGAACCTCCAAATGAACATGGCCGAGCAGAAAGCTGCCAGGCTTGAACGCGAGAACCAGGAGCTTGTTGATCGCTGGATGGCAAGAATGGGGCGGGAAGCCGATGATATGAATAGAGTCTCTAAATTCTCATGATGCTTAGTACTAGTGCAAGTAAAATAGAACTGAAGCCACATTTTTTTGCATCCGGTTGGCGTGGTCAGAAGGGGGAAGTAACTGGCCCTTAGGCAGAAAGTAGGGCATCTTGAGATGCAAATGCTAGTCTAGGTAGACTGTTATTTTGTACAGTTTGAATTGGTATCATACAAAACCCCAAGAATATGTCCAACAGGAAAAAAAAGATAATGTACAGGACGAAATGACGAATCAACAGACGAATATGAGCCCAGCCCAGCCGTGTTGAGATGAAACTCCTCACAAGGCGCTATCCATGAAGGCCTTCAGGCGTGAGCTATCCTTAGTTGCAATGAAATATGTTCCACCAACGTCGGTCCAGCTGACGCTGTTTGACCAATAGTTCTTTTGCTGAACTTTGAGAAGGTTGATAGGGGAATTGAGGTTGCGCGACTGGATCTTATGGCCTGCGGGGACGAAGGATTTGAGAGAGACAATACGACAACCTTCCTTCATGTCCAAGAAATGGTTAATCAGCTCATTGTTGAGTTGTGGCGTGAAAGCCTGGTTGTTGATGAGAATCACGTCAGCTCGCTTGAGAACGTTGACAATACTTTCTTGCTCCAGGAAGTCGCCTCGGACAAGGTGAGTTTTGCCAGGTGCGATGCCCCAAAGCCGGCAGCGAGCCTTAAACTCGGCTTGCTGGAGGTCGGCCAAATCACACGCGTTGTTCATCATTTCACAACCCCAGCTCTCACAACCTATTTCGAGAGCGGCCTGAAGAACGACATTCCCAACGCCAGATCCTAGGTCAACAAATACCTGACCGGACTTGAGCTTCGTTTCCTTGAAAATATTGCTGATGAATCGAGGAAGAAGCTCGCCATAAACGTTGTCCGTGCCATTCTCATACTGCCGAAGAGACTCAACCCGGGGTGAAACAGTGCGCGCGTAAGTCTGGTTGAGAATACGCTCCACCCAGGGTAGTCCGAGTCGTTGCGTCGAATCCAGCTGCTTCGCAATGCTACCGCCGGTCCTCAAACGTTCAATAGCCTTGTTATAATCATCCACGGCCTCCCGGAACTGAGTTTCTGAAGTGACGGCCAATGCTCGGCGTAATCTTCGTCGGATTCCGGTTGACTCATTGTTCAAATCGTCCGCCTCCTCACTCGGAATGTAATTATCGGCAACGGTCTCGATAACCTGGACTATATCGTCGATGGGCTGGAAATCACCGCTATCTCTAGGAACGACGCAATCGAATCTGTGGGGAGAAAAGAAAAAAGACCTAGTCAGCATTGTTCTGAGCAAATGATACCACGGATGAACCATACTTCTCTTTTTGCGACGCACTAGGGTATTGTAGTAAAATCTCCTTGGATCTTTCGGCCCCAAAAGCCGGCTTGAATGCCCCTGCTTTTTGCGTAGATGTGATATGGGTAGCGTGCACCATCTTGAACGGTCGAGTCCCTTCCTCCGAAAATGCCTTGATCGAGCGCACGCGGCGTTCTGGGTCCGGTTCTGCACTCGCACTGGTTCTGGCGCGCTTCCGGACCTCAAATGAGGCGTCGCTATCGCTGGCATCATCGTCACTGGAAAGCCGCTGTTCTGGAGTTGGACGCTTCCGCACGCGCGTTGGGGTATTTAGTCTTTTGGAAGGGCGGACATCGGGGTCACTTGAGATTGACCGGGCTGCGTGCGTCTTTCGGGCTTGCGCAGACGAGGACTGGACCCGAGGGGATCGAGAGTCGGGGGTGTTGGGTGCGGATTTGGCTGGGGCCGGTCGCGTTTGCACGACCTTGCGGATCTGGTTCTTCTGCGGCTGCAGAGAAAAGGCCCCTCCTTTTTGGAGGTGATCAAAAAACCCCATGGGGGAAATATGTATGTGCGAAAGAATGCAGATTATGAACAAGAAAAAGCAATGAAATATCCAAAAACTAATAGGTGGGCGGAAACATGAGGCCGAAGTAGTATATATGCCGAGGGCGGAGAGTGGAAGAAAAGAAGAAGATCGGAACTAAAGATGATCGAAGTCGTGCCTTCCCTCAGGATGGGTCTCCGGAGGGTCAGAAATTGGAAAGCGCAATCGATAAGCGCCACCCGCCAAGCCCGCGTGCCACTCAGCTGGTACCTTCCCATGTGGAAGCTACCGAACTATTCTATTTACTTACCCTGGCATCGGTACTCTAACTTGAAGTGCTACTGATAGTAATATTTCAAGGGTTTATATATTAGTATGTGCATTGTGCACCATAAAAACTTTTGACAAATTGAAATGTTTGTACATACAAATTTCTTTGCAGACTGCCGTAGATGTTTCACGCAGGGTATCACAATGACGTTTCGTCTATGCACTATAGATACAACTAAATCTAAGACTTCTTCTTTGCCAGTCTCTTTTGCGCGCGAATATCCTTCTTCATACGCGAATCCACAATCTTGTACTTGCCCTTGACTCCACGAGGACGTCCAGAGATACCACGGTTGGGGCCCTTCGCCACAACCAATTTGACCTGCTGCTTGGGCTTCTTCTTCGTGGCCTTGCTCATCATCTTGGTAATGGCCTGAGACTTGTCTCGTTCACTAAGTGCTTCATCCTCTGCCAGAAGAGCAGACTTCTTGCGCAGTTTCTCGAGCTTTTGCGCAGCCTTGAACTTCTTGCGACCCTTGGCCTCCATCACCTTCTTGATGGGACGGGCATTGATGGCTCGCATCTTCTCCTTGATGGCAGCCGCAGCGGCTTTAGTGATCGGGCGGTTGGGCTTGCTGTGTTGACCCTCGTCATCCATAAACCAGTCAGGCAGACCGTCAACGTCACGGAAAGAGAAACGGTTGAAGCCATCGTCAATCAAGTCAGATGACTTCTTCTCACCAGTCGCCATAGACTGGGCCAGAGCCATAGCCTCTGCTGTGATAATATCGATATCTGTAGCTCTGAAGTTAGAAAAGCATGTAGGATGCTGCCAACAAGAGAAAACTCACCAAGTTGACCATTAGGTTTCCGAGGCTCTTCAAACTCCACAGGCTCCTCGTCCGAATCAATCCACTCTGATTCTTCTTTCTTGGATGACTTCTTATCGTTTCGCTTGGATGGCTTCTTGGATACTTGGACATCCTCCATCTCAACATCTTCATCTTCATCCTCGTCGTCCTCATCTTCATCATCCTCGGATTCACTTTCTTCCTCTTCCTCTTCATCCTCCTCATCTTCATCCATGTCCTGGAAGATGTCCTGATCAAAGAACATAGAGGCGTTGTTTGAGAGACTTCCACCATCAGACGCGCTGTTTGAAGCGGCGGCCGGCTCTGAGTTTTCGTTCTCTTCATCCTCATCTTCACTTTTGTTATCCTCTGAGAAGCCCTCCCACTCATCAGTCTCATAGGGCTTACGGGCCTTCTTAGCGCGCAGCTTGGTGTCTCTGTCCTCCATACGGTCTTGGTATTGTTCATACATCGTATCAAGCTCTCTCTCGAGAAGGTCTCCGTCATCATCACTGTCCTCATCTTCGTCCTCCTCTTCTTCCTCGCTCTCACTTTCAGCAGCGATATCGCGGGAATTGACGACTGCATCTCGAGCACCGGCTCGATCCACACGCTTCAAGGAAAAGGTGCTGTCTGGACCTCCAAGACCATGCTGATCCATGCCAATGTCCATAGGTGTAGTCATGTGCATTTGCATGCGAACAATATCCTTTCGTTTCTTTGCGTTCTCCTTGCGTCGCTCTTTCTTCTCCTTGGCGGTTTCATTCTCACGCATCCGTTGAAGATCTTCCTGGATCGCCAGCTCTTCGTCCATTGGCGCAACTTCCGCGACCTCCTCGGGCTCATCTTCCTGTGACTTCTTCTTCAGCACGAGACCAAACTTCTCGCGAACCTTCAAGCGCCATCGAAGCAGGTTTCGGAATTCCTTCTTTCCAAGAATCTTGAGATCCGCACAGCATGTTCGGATTTCATCTGTTGTATCTTCCAACCTGTTCAAGGTCTGCATAGCGAGATCTCCTCCAATTGGTTGTTCGAAACTGAGCTTGTTGTAGGATCCTAGAATGGCAATAGGATCGGTAGTGTTGATGAACTCAGTAGCCAGAATTTCCTTGAACTGCGTGTAGTCTCCTTCCTCATAACCATCACGCTTTCGCTTCTTCTTCTCGGGGTTGAAAACCTTAGCTTCATTGTTGGGGGTCGGATCAGAGAGTTCGGCGAAAACGTGCTTGGGGTCGAGGAACTTTGGGTCGAGACGCTTCGGGGCCTTGTAGCCACGGCAGACGACGAAAATTTCGGCAGACACGTTACGCGATGATGGGGGCTTTGTAGCCTCAACCGAGGTGAACAGCTGCTTGAACACCCACAACAGCGGGTTGTAGTCCTTGGATCGGAAAACCTTGGTGACGAAAGTTCCACCCTCAGCCAAGAACTCTGCAGCCAGCTTCATAGACTCCAAAACCAGCTCGGCCTGAGAGAAAGCATCTTGAACCCAGGCGGAACCGACATTGGGCGCACCATCGTGAATAACTGTGTCTGCCTTCCAGTGTTTGAGATGAGATCGGATCGTGGCGCGGCACTTGTCCGTTGTGATATCGCTTTGGAAGGTGATAACTCGAGGAATGGGCTTGATCGGGGCGAGATCGACACCAACGATGATACTCTGGTTAGGCATGCATTCTGCTGCGACTTGACACCAACCCTAGGCGGATATTAGAGATGAGACTTGAGAGATTGAAAAGAATCTTTCATGGTAGGCTTACACCAGGAGCAGCACAAAGATCAAGAAGAACCTTGCTCTTTTCCAAGAATCCATACTTCTTGTTCAATTGAACAAGCTTGAACGCAGCACGCGATCGGTAGCCCTTCTCCTTGGCCAACCGATACCATTTATCCAAACGACCTTTTCCGTGCTTGGAGACAGTTAGTATAAGGAATCATTGCTACCAGAGTATCAGGACAGAAATTTGCATACCTTCTTCTGAATCGCCATTCTTAAGTACAGGCGGTCTTATACAAGACCAGTCTGCCGCAAATGTACAGAAAAATAAAAAAGGGTTGACAGAGATTGTATATCGGCCAGAACGGGCGCCGCAGAGAGAAAGAAAAAAAAAAACCCGGGCCATGGTTCACCGCTTTCGTGCCTCAGGCCACAAACCCCAGGAACCGGGCCCGCCATGTGACGTGATATCAAGACTGTCCTTGTCCTTGGGCGTCGTGGCGCCTTTGTAGCTTGTTTCTCCAAGTGTTTCCCTTTGAACTGCCATTCTTGTTGATCCAAGGGCTTACTGTCTCGATGCTATTATCCTCGCTTCCATGACGCTCAAGGGATCGCGCAAGAGAGTAAAGCCCAGCCCCTCTGGCGCGGACTCATCGTCCCCCGCGGCACCGAGCAATGCTGCCCGAGGCCGCTCTGACTCTCAAGTATCAGGGCGTGCGGTATGCCTAGACCTCAAAAATGATACATTTTACTTACCAGCTGGCTAACATGATATTTGAATTATCCAGAGTTGGTATCCAGGATCCTGGTCCACTATCTCGCGAACCTCCAAGGCAGCTCCAGTTACCGAGGTTGCCCGTGAGAGCATCTCGGTCGCGCAAAATGTAGCGTCCGGTATCTCAGAATCTACAACCTCCCTCCTCGAAAGCCCCAAACAAATGCGAAACCCTTCCTTCCAACTGACGAAAAAGGCGGGAAGCTCGACTAGGTCGTTACCTGCTGGTGCGACTACAACCCGACTAAACATTGCGTCGGATGGTACTGCTTCAACAACTGCCTTGGATAATATAGAGGCACCTACTCCCGCCGGGGCCTCTACGCCAAACAAAGAAGCTCAAGAGGAAGGAACCGGGAATTCGATAGACAAGGCATCGCCTGAGCAACAGCACGATATCCCGACCGACGCTGCACAACCTACGTCGCACCCTGAAGAGGCCGTCTCTGCTGAGCAATCCAGTGGATGGCTATCCTGGATATATAGGCCTGCACCAACGGAGAAGGGGAACTCGGCCGAGGGCGAGCCTGCCGAAACAGTACAGGACCAGCCTGATCAAAGTGGGCAAGAATCCGCTGTGAAAGCCACAAACGAAACGGAAGAACATCAGGAATCAGAGCAAGGTCAAACATTAGATCAGTCAACCGAATCACCACCACCAAGCCCCAAGGCTCAGAAACGATCTTGGCTGCAAATGTGGTACGGGTCAACGCCTTCTACCTCGTCAAATAAGCCACCGATAGCCGATCTAGATTCAGAACAGCCGACGGATCCTCCCAAAACAACGGACGAAGACGTAGATATGGCGCCCAGGGAACCTCCGCCCGGCTCAAACGAGCCGAATGAGCAACCAGCACCGCCTGCTGCGACCTCGAAGCCAACTGGGTGGTCCTTCTGGTCCAGAGAACAACCCAAGGAGGAGACACCATCGAAACCCCAGGAGGCCGAGGCGATTGAAGCTACCATGACCCAGGATACATCGGCTCGACCAACGTCACTCGAACCAAATCCAGAAGCCAATGTGAACATTACAAAAAAGGGTAATCTGAAGGTCAACATGTCCAAGGATGGACAGGTGAAAGACGGTGCGATGCCTATTGTTGAAACCACTTCGGCAAATACAATAGCACCAACCGAACCACGGCCAGCAGAGGCGTCAGCGTCGAAACAATTACAGAAGATATTGCCAAACCAGGTACTTCCGCGCTTTGAAGAAACATACAACCTGGAAAAATCGCCCTCCCTCTTGCAAAGTTTAGGTCGAATCCTGCATTATAGCAAGGGCCCGGAACACAAGCATGTGGCTCGTGTCAAGGAACCTCCTCGCATTAAAAATGCCCTAGCCATCGGCGTCCATGGTTACTTCCCTGCTCCTGTGATCCGCAGTGTACTTGGCCAGCCTACAGGAACGTCGATTCGATTTTCCAATATGGCCGCCGAGTCCATAACGAAGTGGACGGCAGATCAGGGTTACTCGTGCGAAGTGGAAAAAATCGCACTAGAAGGCGAAGGGCGCATTGCGGAGCGAGTCGACTTGTTGTGGAAGCTTCTCTTGAATTGGATGGAGAAGATTCGCAAAGCTGATTTCATCCTCGTGGCCTGTCACAGTCAAGGAGTTCCCGTCTCGATTATGCTTGTCGCCAAACTCATAGCATTTGGATGTCTGGACGCTACTCGGGTAGGCATCTGTGCTATGGCCGGCGTGAACATGGGACCATTCTCTTCTTATCGATCTCGGTGGATCAGTGGATCAGCTGGTGAACTTTTTGATTTTGAGCTTCCGTCTAGCAAAGTATCCAAAGACTACGAGGCTGCATTGAAATGCGCTCTCGACTTTGGAGTCCGAATCTCATATGTTGGTAGTATTGACGACCAACTTGTCTCTCTAGAGGTATGTTTGACTCCGCAAGCGAATTGTTGAAACATTTTCTAACTGTGTCATATAGTCATCGCTATTCTCTCCAATTGCTCATCCATACATCTACCGTTCCGTCTTTGTAGACGGCAGGGTTCACGCACCAAGCTTGTAAGTCCAATTCATGTTCACTCTCCAGATATCGACCCTTCTAATATTCATATCTAGCTTATCACATCTTGTTGGCTTCGCTCTCAAACTACGCAATCTCGGAATCCCAGATCATGGCCTTATTCGAGAACTGAGTGGCCCTCTTGCTGGTAGTCTCTACACTGGCGACGGCCATTCTCGCCTGTACGATGATGAAGCTGTTTACTAGTACGTTTCTCTTTACTATATATGACGTGACTCTCCAGCTAACTTGTTGATTTCTCACAGTATGGCAATTCAATTCACACTTGAAACGTCCAGTGTCCCCGACGCAACACTAAACATCAAGCGCTCGGCCCCCTTAGCATCTCAAAACCCATACATTCTCCCCTTTGCTATGCGAGGTTTGCTCGAAGAGGAGCACGTCCGACGCCAATTACACGAAGAAACAATGGAACTTCTCCGCCAATTCGACGATTGGAAACCATCAAGCAAGGTCTTGAAGGACGTCAAGTTTCGACTCGAAGGCATTAGATCGAAGCTGTAATCTTGGATTAGGCCAAGGCATGGGACCACTCAGGATTCCGGTATCTGTTTTTCATGGATTCACCTCCGGTTCTTTTTTCTCATTTTCATTTTCATTTTTTTTTTACTCGGTACAAATTCAGCGTGGGGCTTTTGAGCGAATCATTCAAGTTCAAATCTACTAGAGGAAATAAACAGATATTGCTTTTTCTTAATTCTTTGTTTCAAATGTTTGCTTTGTCATGTTCGCTTCGTATTCAAGGGTTCAAGTAGTGGTGGGTAACATAGATTGTTATGTATGTATGTATAGAGAAGAGAAGATTCTTCGGTTCCCAATCGTGTACGTGTCGTGCTTGTGATATTAGATAATTCCGAGATAAATACATGTACTAGTATGCTTGGGGGGCACGGTATGGTGAATCTTTGGAATAGGAGAGGAGTGTGTAAAAGCTCGTGCATAGGGATCGACATAAAAAAGTGTCGATTATCGATGTCGCTGGAGGGGAGACCTGTTTCGCAGAAAATGCAACAAATATTTCAAAAAGTCTTCCAATTAAATGGAAGTGTGAGGAAACGCCGTTTGATATGCACCTTGGATTTCATCTGATAAAAACGGTTAGCTAGGGAACGAACCCTTTTGATAGATTTTTGATAGATATGCATCGGTGACGACGGCTAGAACTAACCTCTCATCCCATCTAACGCCTCAAAAGCATGCGAGTAATTGGAGACGGCCCCGATTATCCGCTCGAGACCATTTCGTAGTTCTTTGACGAGATGTTCGGTCGACTCGGCTGCAATCTCGATTTCCGAGTCCGGTGAGAATTGCTTCGCTACGCGGGCCTTGTAGAATATCATGAACATCGCGTAGCTACTTTGCATCAGACAGCATGCGAAGGAGGGCATTGTTCGAGGAAGTGGACGATTCAGCTGTTGCTCTTGCTGGCGAGAATCTGTAAGCGGTTGTGGATAAGGGAGGCCCTCGAATAAGCGGGCTATCGTCAGTGCAGCCCGGAGACAGATCTTAGCTGAGTGTTGAGGGCTGTATGGGAATCCGGACGCGAAGGGGACTTGAGGGTATTGCGGGACATAGGGGTGGCTGTCAGATGAGGTGGAGGAGTCGGATGGAGTCATGTATTCTGCCGAGGCGGCACGTTGGAACTGATCCAGGCTGCTACAAGAACATCCGACGCTGTTCCCTTGATTTGGTGATGAATCTTTCACATTTTGCGGCGGGTTGCTTGGGTCGGCGGCTGTTAAGTCACAGTGTCGCTTGATGAAGATGGGAATGTCGGAGAAGGCTCGCAGTCGGTGAGTCTTTATTTGTGCACTGGATATTGTTAGACTTGCAGTCAATGCATCAAGAAATGATTTGATGCATACCTGGAGAGTTTAATTCTTGATATTGCCCGCATACTTTGGGCGGTAATTGTTTCACGGCTGTCACCGAAGTCTGACTCCGAAGAGACCATCGGCAACATGTCTATCTGTGAAAGGACAGAAGTAGCCCATGAGTCAAGCTGTTGCATCCTTTCATACATATAGTGCATGCCTGACTGGGAATAGAGGGCTTTGTTGAGATCGGTAGTGTAGGCGGTTGCCGACACCAACACTTGTTGGGCTTGCATTAAGATGGACCATCCCTGTAAATAAAGGTCAGTTACTGATATGACACAGTGGTAATCATGTCAATGAGCATGATAAAAGACTTACTTCTGCATCGGCAGCAAACCGAGGATACGGTGTTGAGAATTGAGGATCGTTAATCACTATCGTCGGTGGCTATTAACCTGTTAGAAACACTCGGACGTTGACAAATGCAATGGGATACACTCACAGTCGTGCTGACTATTGATCCTTGAATGACACAATAATACTAGTAATTGGTGAGCCTAAATCAGATAGAAAGATAGAGATCCGGGAAACGTACTGTCATCCACCAGGCTCGTCGGCGGGCTTCGGAAAGTGCATCATCCTCGACTGAGCAATGGAGAGACTTGTCCAAAGCAAGTGCTAGAGCCTGGCCTGCACGATATCTCATTTTAAGCATATTTCCTCGTTGCGAGTACTCATAAACGGAGAGAATGAGTAAGGCAAGAAGAGTCTCTAGGTCCACAGGGGTTCGAGGATGCAATCTATCACGATCGACACAAGGACGAGCTGTAGACAATGCTTGCCCGGGATCAGTTGATGAAAGCTCAAGGTCGCATTCCGCCTCGATAATGGAGTTTGCGTGTTGCGCAAAGGCATGAGCATAAGTTCGGCGCTGAATAACCGAGGCCGGCGAGGATGGTTCAGGGTCCTGGGGGTGAGGGATAAGAGCAAGGATAGCAGAGATGGCCAAGCTCAGAGGAGAACGAGGTTTATACAACATAAGCGGATCAGATGACGAGTTAGAGGATGAGTTGAATTGCAATGGACGGTCTCGACATTGCGGCGATGCGCGAGGCGGGAGAATGGGAAAATAGTAATGAATAAAATCGTAATAGGCGTTTAAGCTGATTGTATCAAGGTTAGAGAGGTTTCATGAGGTGGCAGTCCGAGGAGACCTACATTTCTGGCTCACTGCCATAGGTTCTCACCAGACACTGGCTCGTACTCAACGGAGACGGTATTGAGCCCATGTGAACATGGGCTGTGTTTTCATCGCCCGTGAAGTAGCTTTGAAACATAGAAGCTACCTGTGGGAAATCTAAATGACGCAATCCTGCACCTGGCAGAGAAAGGACATCAATCTGGCCGAACATATTTGGTGCTATGAATTTGTCAGTGTGTGTAATTAGATAGACTCTCAAATAGGACCATGGCCATATCGTAGCGGTTCAACATACACTCTTCCAGGTCAGCAGAAGGCACAGCCACATAGGGTTGAGTGTCATCCCGCGAGAGCTCCTCGTCCGGCGAGGGTGAGGGCGACAGCTTCTGTTTCTTTTTACGAGGCCCACCTCTCTTGCTGGGCAAATAGCCACATTTTCGACCTTTGGCAAGGCACTAAAAACAATAATTAGCATATGGTCCGGCGCAAATAATCATCCGAGATATTCAACGATTCCTAAAGGAGCCTAGAACATTGGGGGGAGGGGAAGGTAGTTTAAAAAAAAATAAAGTAGTATGTAGGGACCACATGAAATTTCCATAGTGGACACTCACATTCGAACAGCAGGGCTCTTGTCCGCCACATCGCGTTCTAGATGCACGGCTGCAGAGAGAGAAAAAAAAATAGAACAGTCAGCAGCGAAGAGACAAAGATCACGACTAAGGAGATTCTCATACCAAGGCAAACAAGCGACTTTGACTGGGGGTTTGGCGAACTTCTTACGAACCGGTCGAGCGGTCGAGGCGAGCCCCCCATCGTGGTGAAAAGTGTCGGTCATGGCGAATCACACGGCCGGGATGGAGATAGAGATGGAGATGGAGAAGGGACCCTCCCCCAAGAGAATACCGAATCAACTCTGCTCCGTAACAGGTTGGTAGTTCTAAATCCCTTTCTTCAGGGATTTGAGAGATCCTCGCCAAATCAATTAGGCCTTGTCAACGCGTAGAAGAAAGAAGGAAGAGCTTTGATATACAGACGCGGTGCGCTGATTGCTCGAACCGTCGATGCAAATCCCGAGGCGTGGAGATTCGGGATTTGGTCTGCGGTGATCCAGACGCCCGCAATTTGTCAACCTTTTTTTTTTTTTTTGCCTTGAGAGTGTTTGAACTAAAGATCTCGAACCACTGGGGATTTGGAAACATGCCTATTTGAAATTGCACATTTCAAATTGGTATGTTTCCAGAATCTTGAGTGTTTCATTTCATTTGACATTGGATTCTAGTGTAAGGTTGTACGAGGGAGAAGAGGGAAAAGGCCGAAGTTCCCTACCCTAGAGTAGTCTGGTTCCTGGGTTGTTATGTACTTTAGGGTGTCCCCGGTCTTGCCACATCACGTGGTTCATCACATCCCACGCCACCAACATTACTATATTTGATACTCATGAGTATAGTGTACTACTATTAGTTACTATTAGTAGCACTCCAAGTTGAACTGAAGTGCTTGAAAGTTGAATTGGATGCGTGCAGTGGAGGGCTCTCATCTACATAGTATCATATGTTAAATGTGATCATATGTTAGTGGACACCGGTTCAAGGTAGATTATGCTCCAGATAGACTACAAACTACTGGTATTAATTAAGTGGATCCCCGTGAGACTATTGTGATCATTCATTTCCATGCCAATGGTCCTGGTGCTTATTTCAAGTGTTTGAAGTATAGGTATAGCATAGTATAGAATGCAAAATGCCCGATCTCAAATGCTTGGTCCTCTTTTGTACTTCTCATAGCTTCATCGAGTCTCGCATCTGCCAAGGTGAACCTGCACGTTGTAGAGCGAACATACTTGAACTATTCAAGTTTAATCTTGTGTCATCACCTCACAAACCAAATATATAAGCTCTACTACTCTCTAGAGTAAATGGGACATACTAATATGCATACTAGTACGCCCTGTTACCAGTCGTCGTCAATTTGATACCCGTCACATACCGCACGCTGTCCCAGACACTCTCCGGTACTTTACTGGGTAGTTTATGACCCTTCAGTTGCTGGTCGATCAACCACATTCCAACCACGAATTCCTCTTTCGTCAGCAACCCGATTCGCTGATTATCTACAAGATCCCACACTTGTTCCAGGATGGTAGACGACAAGCGACTGCGGGACCAAATCTCCCGCACAACAAGATTCAGCACCATATCTGCGGACGACGGTCGTCGCTCGTCACCACTATCGCCCCGACCAGGAGGGATGAGAAGCCCCTTGTTCGAGGCCCAAACACCCTCATAGCGCTTGCGTTCTTTCTCAGTCACCTCCCGTCGCCATTTCTTCCGATCTCCTTCGTGATGCTTGTGTGGGTGCTTGTGGATCAAGTGCATTCGATGGCGGTGACGGTCTTCAACTTCTTCGGGTTTCGGAGTAGCGCGAAGCGTTTGCGGCATACCCTTAGGTGGGCTTGGTGTCCTTGACGAAAGATCACTCTTAGGTGAGTGTGCCGTGAGCTGCTGCAAAAGGGACCGAGATCGCGCTCGCCGTCGTGGGGGTGGTGGCGGGGCTAAGCCGGAGACGGGTGATGCTCGAGCTGATGCCAACGAGGATGCGACAATGGCATTAGACAGGGCCTCCTCGCTCATGCCATTTGATTCTTGCACCAGACTGGAGGTGCTATTATGCGATGCTAATGATATTGATCCCATACTCGGGGTGGCTGTGCGTGCTAGGGTCCCACTTCCGACCGGTTTCTTCTTGATGGAGCCAGTCGCTGATTTGATTGAAGATGCGGAGGAGAGATTCGTGGAGGAACGAGGAGGGAGCGATGGTTTGAAGTCGTCGATCGGCGTATCTGCAAATCGCGAAGCGACGGAGGATTGCGGGCTCGAGACTGGATCCATAATACTGCTTGTCCTGGACACGCTGCTTGCCTTTGATTGAACGGAAGGTGGTCGTCGAATGCTGGGTTCGGGGTGAGGGTCGAACTTGGGAGGGTCATCCTGGAGCATGCTATCTACGGGACTTTTCGTAGACGATGTAGGTCGGATCGGGGTTGGTGATCGTAGTTCTCGTCGTTCTTCAACAGGTCGAGATGGGGGTGGTGCCCTACTGGCGCTGCGCATTGCACCGAGTCTGGCAGCGGCAGCGGCGGAGGTTGCTTCCTGTCTCCTATCAGGCGACCTCGAGGCGGCAAGTCGGGCAGCAATGTGTTCAGGTGCAGTAGCGGGTGAGGATGACAATGAAGACGAGGATGCTCGTCCTCTGACGCGAGATTCATTTGTTGGCGGAGCAAGGGAATTTGATGTCCACCTCCCAATCTTGTCGCGCACTGAGCCGACTTCAGGCCCTGGATCATCGGAATCCATGTCCAGATGATGTGATTCTCCGTGACGATTCCAACTGCTAGCCACGGCAGCAGCGGCAGCAGCTGAAGGGGGTTTGCTCACATTTGCGGAGGAGCGAGATTGTTGAAAAGCGATGGCAGCGCCCTGCAGGGCAGAAGCGTTTGCACTGCGGGAGGCCGGGGAAGCCAACCGCGGGTTCGCGGCGGCGATCTCGCCATTCATGGAAGTCAACTCCACTAAAGAATGAGAGTTTGGAAGAGCAAATCACGCTTTAACGGAGCGGGGGAGGGGGTAAATCAGGAGAAGGGGTTAAAGAAAGTTGACTGGAGAAATGGTTGCACTGCAGCAGAAAGAAACAATGATGACGCCGAGTCTCCACTAGTTGAGTCCGTGCACACTAGGAAGGCTGGGCATGGGTTGATGAAGTTGAGGTTGGAGTTGAAGTTGGGAAAGGCTGGAGGGGAGAGAAGGAGGCGGAGGGGAGATCTGGAGGGGAGATGTACCTCATACACAGTATCGCAGATGCTAACTATATGTCAACACTATCACTAACTTAACTACCTTGTCCTACCAACAGTAGTAGTAGGTACTAGCTACCTAGGTAGGCTTACAGGTAACTATACTATGGACTGCAATAGATTGAATTTCCAGTTAAAAAGAACGGCACTTTGCATTTTTACTACAAGTGTTCTAGTGTGCTAATAGTATAATCAACTAACTGGTAGTTATGTGATATACATACATAAGAGTTCGCAACTAAACGCATCTGGTAGCCCCACGAAGATCGTCTCGGGTGTTTGTCTTCATTCAACCCCAGATTTCCCCTTCGACTAAATTAACCGAGCTGGCCCGTTAGAACTTTGAACTTCACCCAATCGCGTGGTCCCCTCCGCATTCGCGTGGGACACCCCCCATGCCCATTAATTAGATTAATTGGTTTTTTTTTAATCTATTCAGCTGTGGTGCTGGTGCTGGACTCGTGCAGATTTAGGTTCCTTGTCCACATGCCCTATTAGTACCCTGCAACCTGCATGCTTCTGCACCCCGACATTTTTCTTCTTGTCACATACACACCCCTCCCCCTTCACCTGAAACGAATTACACTGGTACATGGACAGTCTAGTTCAAACAGCTCGATTGTTCATGTTCTCCTAGCCTGGAAATGCTTGTCCGGATGTGCTTCCTGGAGGTGTCATGCTATCGGAGACCGAATATGCGGGTAGGATCAACTGACAACCATACATAAAACTAGTACAGTGTATACAGAACTTGAACTGATCATACGATTCTCCTAGATGGACCTCTCAGCAGTGGCAGTGGGGACCGGGTAGAACAGTCCGCCCCAGGCGTTCAATGCTCCGTCTGTAGCAGTACCTTCCGGCGACCAGAACATTTGAAGAGACATCTGCGCAGCCATACCAAGGAGAAACCCTTCGAATGCCCACAATGTGGTCGTCATTTCTCTCGAACGTAAGTTGCTGCATACCTCTTTGAATTCATACCACACCGTATAGGATATCTTTTCTCTGATACAATAGACTTGAATATCCAGCGATACCCTGCATCGGCACGAGTTGAGTCACCATACACAAGGAAGCGAGGGCGGCAAGGACCGTACGCATCGAATCACCGTCAAAACATTCCGGGCATGTTTTGGCTGTGCAATGGCTAGAGTGCGCTGTAGCGGCGGGATTCCATGTGGACGATGCGATGTCCGCTCACTTGAATGCCAGTATCCCACTCAAAGACGATCCAAAACGAAAGCTCGAAATGAAACCTCACGTCGAAAGTCTGTCGTGGACGACCATGAATCACAAAAATCTCATACCAGTATATCTTCATCGCAAACCCGTCGAAATCGATCAGATCCCTCACAGACGGAGGGCATGGCGTCGTTCCGATTAGAACAGCTTGATGGCACGCAACAAGCGCCTGCTTCCTTCAAGTTGGCTCCGAACTCTGCAGCGACTCCGCCCCAACCTATGAACTCGGATGGGAGAGCACCCACAGCGGGAGTACCAAACACAGATATATACATGTCGAATTCCAACAAGCCTTCGGCTACATCACATGTGCCACCAGATATCTACCAGCAAGAGGGCGACTCTCGACCTGGTGAGCCTGTCAACCATGACCCACCAAAAGTGTACAACACGCAACCAGGTGCAATCATCAACTCTGAGTTGAGACAAATCCAGCCGGTTCTCTCCGAATCTGGCACTGGTATGGATATAGGCATGCCGGAGAATCCAGACATCGCGCTGGAGTTTGACCCATCGCTTTTCGACCAATCTATGATATCCACTATAAACTGGCTCCCAAACGAGTTCTTCGCACCGGGAGACCAAATTCAGCCGGCTGCAGTTTCCTCGCAATACCCACAGCCTGTCAATTCAGGTTCTTACCCCACTCGTGTGGGATGGGAGCCAGCGGCTGTGAATACAAGGCAAATCAGTCCATCTTTGCCAGTAGACGTCGGTCAAGCACCATCCGAAAACATCTCTCTCCCCGCAGACATTAGGAGTCCTCGAAGACACTCACATGTTGCTAGCGAGACCTCACCCGCAGCAGGTTCTGTGGATTCTGCAAATCGATCAGCACATTATTACGTTGACGGTGGCGGTGCTAGGCTTACTAGGTATAGATCAAAACAGACTCCTCGATCCACCTCCTCCGTCGGAGTCGCCAACTCGATAAAGTCTCCATTTGATGGAGCTCCATCGACACTCGGGTTCCCAATTACGCAAGAGACTCACTTAGAAGATGTTTCGCAAGGTATTCTTCGGTCATTGAAGCCTATCGAGACATCTAAATATGATGAAATATACGGAAATTTCATTTTGTTATGTCGCCAAGAGAACCCATTCTTTGACATGTTTGACTCTGCACACTTTCCAGCCGCAGATGAATGCAATCGTTATATTGTGTGCTTTTTTGACTCTTTTCAATCGGTTTACCCGATTCTTCATCTTCCCACCTTCGATCCGAATCAATGCCATTGGCTTCTGACGTTGGCAATTGTGGCAATCGGCTGTCACTCGTCAGGTACACTCGAGGCTGATCAAAGTGCAGCTGCATTCCATGAAATGATACGTCGGGCTTATCTATCCAAGGTAAATAGTTGACCGATTGAAATCCTTTCTTTTCAATGGCTAATGAATACATTGTGAAAGAACAACAAGGAGACCCCAAGACAGTATTATCTCGACCTTATTCAAGCCAGACTTCTCAATTTCATTGGACTTCTACACAGTGAATATGAGTGTGACAAAAGGTCTGCTCTGAATAGCTTCACTGATATTGTGGCGCTTTCCAATCACGAAGGACTCCTAGCCTCGCGTCCAAAGGAGACACGAGATCTCGGTAGCGCTTCGAGCGAGGCTCAATGGGCTCAATGGATTCAACAAGAGACCCGTAAACGAACTGGATATTGTATTTGGGTATGAATACTCCGAGTGCGAGACAGATTCCCGAAACTAACATTTGCGAATGAAGCTTTTGGATAGCACACTTGCATATTATTTTGACCAGCGACCCCTTTACGCGCTGGATGATGGACAGGCAGACTTACCTGCAAACGAGAAGCTGTGGCAGGCAAACTCGGCAGAGTCCTGGAAGCAGCAATGGGACAGCTCAACCGGTACTTGAAACCCGTTCCGAGTTTAAGTTTGTTTCATGATATAAACTGACTTGACTAGATAACGAATCTCTTTATGATGCTGTGCATATCTTGTACATCGAAAAGAGGCTAGTCACTGACACCGGTGACCTCAGTCATATTCTTCTCATCCATGCCCTTTATCAGAGGATGTGGGAAGTCGGCGATTACTTCCGTCGTCCTCTTTCTTTCTGGGACCCAACTGCCAAGAAGGAGTCTTGTGAAAGTGCGATCCCAGCTGGATCTGTGTGGTTGCCAGGCATTCCATCTTACTCCAAGTGGCGCAATAGTGCATGTGATTGTCTCGATATTATGCATTGGACTGCTAACAGCACCATCGCGAAAGCTGCTGGTCTTGAACACCCGACTGTTCTTCATCTCCATGCTGCACGCCTCGTCCTACTAGCACCTTTCCGCGAAATCCGCTCTCTTGTGACTTCTCTTGCCAGTGATCAAGTACGATGGAGCCAGCGACACCAAGGACTCGAATGGCAATATATCTGGCGGTGGGTAAAACATGACCAATATAAAGCTCGCTTGTCCATAATTCATGCTGGGGTGACTCTGTGGCATATCCGACGATATTCTACCAATGCCTTTCATGAACCGGTAGCGGCTTTCCTTGCAGTGTTGACCTTGTGGGCATATGGTTCTTGCCATGCCAATGAACGCAACAGCCCCAGCCCGCATTCTGAGACTACTCGGACAGAATCGTCCCAAGGACCAAACTTCGTGCACCTAGATCGGCCGTGCGATGATGAATTAGTTCAACTTTTTGTTCGAGAGGGGTTTGCCATGAGGGGTAATGTGACTGGCGTCGGGGATATTTGCGCGCCTGACGGGCCCGAGAGAATCTTGCGAGTTGGATGTGAGATACTGTCTGGGTTGACGGCTTGGGGCATATCAAAGAGACTTATTGGTATTCTCACGCGGTTGGCAGACATCATGGCACAAAACCGCGATTCGGACTAGAGTTTTCGGCTCTCTCTACACTTGATGGGGCCCTTTTGAATGCTCGGTGATTTACAACTTTTCCTTCTTCCTCGATGGAGGACACTTGACTGTACAATAAAGATGATTAGAATTCGTCGCCTTGGCTTCTCTTTCTCTTCACTCAATAGACTATTGTAAAAATGAGTACTACATATGTAAACAAACCATTCTATATTTACAAGTATCTACCGTAGTAGTAGCTGGTGGGTCTAGCTTGGCTAACTTGGAAGGTGCCATGGTGGGTCCCGACTGCCTATCTTATCGAGCCGCTGCCTAAAATGACCTACCCTTAGGGTACCTTCAGTGCTTCCTATAAGATTAGCGTGCTACCCTTCAATACCCTGGGGTCTTCCCATTCCTCTAGCTTCACACTGTTCTTCCACCATGGATTCAGATGAGATTATGCCAGATGTCCCCCCAAAGGTTGACGAAGATCTCGATGAAAAGTAGAAATCACTCTTTCACTCTCCTCAAATTGTAGGGGACCCATGGCGACTGACCAGTCCAAACACAGATATCCAAATCGACCCCACAACCGAGCTCCATCGCTTCCATTTCACGAGCTCTACCTCAATTTATTCAATCCCCTGAGCGCAATCAAAAAGAAACCAGCAGGTCAAACCCTCAGTCGTCGAAAGCTTGGACCACAGGGTAAGGGCGCTGCAAGCCTCAATCCGTTTGAGCTCCGTCGCGATGTTATTGTCCGCTTCATCGCACGCTGGCGCAAAGATGTCGGAGACGATATTTATCCTGCCTTTCGCCTCATTCTTCCAGATAAGGATAGAGATCGTGCTATGTATGGCATCAAAGAAAAAGTCATTGGGAAGATGTTAGTGAAGATCATGAAAATCGGTAAGGAATCGGAGGACGCCCACAATCTACTGAACTGGAAGTTACCGGGCCAGGCGTCAATCTACATGGCAGGTGACTTTGCGGGTCGATGCTACGATGTCTTGTCTAAACGCCCATTGCGTGAAGAGCCAGGCAATCTCACAATTGACGAGGTCAATGAAAGGCTGGACAAGCTTTCGCTTGCCTCCAAAGAAGACGAACAGCTGCCCATTCTAGCGGACTTTTACAAGAGAATGAACCCCGAAGAACTCACATGGCTCATTCGAATTATTCTGCGACAAATGAAGGTTGGCGCTTCGGAGCGGACCTTCTTTAACGTATGGCACCAGGACGCCGAGAATCTGTACAACATTTCCAGCAGTCTGCGGCGTGTTTGCTGGGAGCTTCATGATCCGAATATCAAACTCGACGCGGAACATCGTGGTATCGCCCTCATGCAGTGCTTCCAGCCTCAGCTTGCCCAGTTCCAGATGCACTCGTTCGACAAGATGGTTTCACGGATGCAGCTCACTGAGGAGGATCCAGTTTTCTGGATTGAAGAGAAAATGGATGGCGAGCGCATTCAGATGCATATGGAACCTGATGATTCTCTACCCGGAGGTCGCAAATTCGGATTTTGGTCCCGCAAAGCCAAAGATTACACCTATCTTTATGGCAATGGACTAGATGACGAACATGGCTCACTAACGCGACATTTGAAAGACGCTTTTTCAAATGGAGTACGAAGTCTAGTCCTTGATGGCGAAATGGTCACTTGGGATCCCAAGCAAAATGCTATCGCTCCTTTCGGTACCCTGAAAACTGCAGCGTTAGCTGAGCAGCGCAATCTTTCCTCAACAGGACCCCGGCCTCTATTTCGTGTGTTTGATATCCTGCACCTCAATGGTGTAGACTTGACCAGATACAATCTACGTGACCGTCGCAATGCCCTGCAAAAGTCCATTCATCCAGTTCATCGTCGATTTGAGATTCTTCCCTACGAAGAAGCCACCACAGCAGCAGATGTGGACACTTGCTTGCGCAAGGTCGTCGCAGAAGCGTCCGAGGGTCTTGTACTAAAGAACCCCCGAAGCCCATACCGTCTCAACGAGAGACACGATGATTGGATGAAGGTCAAGCCGGATTACATGACGGAATTCGGCGAGTCTCTCGATGTTGTCGTGATAGGTGGCTATTATGGCCAAGGCCATCGGGGTGGAAACCTGGCGAGTTTCCTTTGCGGTCTGCGTGCTGATCACATCGAGTCCTCTCAAAACACAGGCCCTCCGAAATTCTGGTCATTCTGTAAAGTGGGAGGTGGAATGACTGCCGCTGATTACCAAGAGATTCGTCACCATACAGATGGGAAGTGGAAACAGTGGGATCCCAAAAAGCCCCCCACAAACTTCATAGAACTAGCGGGTGGGGATGCGCAGAATGAAAGGCCTGATATGTGGATCAACCCATGCGACTCAGTTGTTTTATGTGTGAAAGCAGCCTCCGTTGCGGACAGTGACCAGTTCCGCCTGAAGAAAACACTACGCTTTCCACGCTTCAAAAACTTGCGTAAAGACAAGGACTGGAAAACTGCTCTTTCGGTTCAAGAGTTTGAGAACCTCCAGGATAATGTCGAGAAGGAGCACAAGGAAAAACAATTTGACTTGGACAAATCACGCAAGAAACGAGTGAAGCGTGCAACTAAAGCCCCTTTGAAAATTGCTGGCTATGACGACAAGGCAAATGCACTCTACTCAGGTCCATCGGGTCATGTCTTTGATAATTTAAACTTCTGTGAGAGGCCCACTTCCTCTTCCATGAGTCCTTACTAACGGCATATTAGTTATAATGACAGAGTCTAAGAGCCCTGAAAAGAAGACAAAGGCAGAGCTGGAGCAACTCGTGAAAGCCAACGGAGGCAAGATTTACCAAACCCATACCGCAGCCGAAAACATGATTTGCATTGCAGAGAGAAGTATGTTTGAGCAAGAATTCGATTCCCGTGAAATGATTTTTCTGACTAGATTCCAGAAACTGTGAAGGTGGCATCGTTGGAGAAACACGGGCACGCAAATATCATTAAACCATCCTGGCTATTTGATTGCGTTTATCAGAATGTCAAGGATGTCGGATCACCGGATCTGACACTCCCCTTCGAGCCAAAGTAAATTATACCCCAATGCATTGGACTGGAGGCTATTCGAGTGCTAATAATTCGACCACAGGCATATGCTCTTTACTATCGAAGGCCGAGAAGAAGAAATCGGCGCTAACGTAGATCGTTTCGGCGATAGCTTTGCCCGCCAGACCGACGTTGAGGGGCTCAGAGAGGTACGTATTCAAGAACTTTGGAAAAGTCTACGAGATCTAACCCTTTCACCTAGATTCTTCAGAATATGGGAAAAACCAAGTCAGAATCAGACAATCCCCCTGACCCTTCCACATTACAAAGAATAGAGGCCCAGGTCCTTGAAAAAGTTCACTCGGGCTATACAGCGCCGTGCGGGTGGCTTTTCCGTGGCCTATCCTTTTTCTTTTCAAATCCAGGCCTTGAAGTGAATAATGCCAGGGAATCGACATCGGCAGGGACTGATCTCGGCTTGAAACTTATCCAAAACACCGCTCGCTTTGCGGGCGCAAGCTGCATCGATTCCGTCGATGACCCAAAGATTACCCATGTCATTGTGAATACGGAAGTTGCTGCTTCGACTGAGATCACATCCCTTCGGAAATCATTAGCTGCTAGGCCAGGTCGAAAGGTACCTCATCTAGTGACTTCGAAGTGGGTGGAGGAGAGCTGGAAAAATCGAACGTTGCTGGATGAAGAGAGTGAGTTATTACCTGCGTCTATGATACCTTCCCTTGGCATTGATACATATTGAATACTGTCTAACATGTGTGCTTTTGGTGTGACATAGGGTTCCAGGTGCCTCGCGATGGATGACCAAAGAAGAGTGACACAAGCACAAGCCATGCTTCATCTAAGTTGCATGTAGAACGTGATACAGGTTAATCGGTTATCTAGGCTTTTCAATCCAACGTATCAAGAACACTTAGTACTACTACCACCATTCTTTTCCTTTTCAAAAAAGGATGTCAGAGAAAAGGATTAGTCCAGTTCCGCCTACTCGTAGATTCCTCGCCAAGCGAAGCACAGGGTATACAAGCTTGAGCATCATGTGATCCAAGTTGATATCAGTTTTTGCTAGTATTTGGGTGTATAATTAAAGTGCACAAAGTTGAGAGTATGCTATAACCTTCCTATTGCGGCACTGATCAGATCAAAGTTTAAACAGATGACCACCGCACAGCTGGCAGCACACTGGGAGAGCGGATAGCCCCAAATGGCCAGATCAACGACGTCAACACTGCCTACTATTAAGTTTGAATCGCCAAAGAACCGTCCCAAGGGTCCAAGCACTAAAATAAAACGAATGCATCCACCACGGAGATATCATGCTGATCACATCTCCAGGTTCACGCCGTAGCCGATCAACTGAGACGCAAAGATACGAGACATGACACGATCAGAGTGACGAGAGGCTAGGGCAATTAAAAATCAACACATTGCTCATGCGGAGACTAAGGCTGACAATGTGGGGATGATCTCATGGCTGCGGCGTGATATCATCCCGCAGCCACCAAACTAGATCATCTCATATCGATTGATCGAGAGCGTTACTGAGTATTTACAAGTATTGCACTAAGAATAATTTGGTTCTGGATCGGGGAAAAAGGCAAGGCTTAAAGAATAATTCTGTCGTTTCATTTGATTGGAATATGATATTGGTATAGAGATAGGAAGGAGTAAGAACCAAAATAGTTCACAGCTGAGAGGGTATTTTGCGAAAGAACGAATTTCGTGCCAACCGGGGCACTTTTTCATCTTGTTTCAACGCCGCGCTTGTATAATGGAGAGCCAAAGCAAAAGAGTAGAAGTTATGTACTGGACAGCCCGGTTTGACTTGCGCTCTGCGCTAGTCCGGACATGTCGAAGGGTAGTGGTCTAGGCCGAGACGCCAATCCAACGAGAAGGAACAGCGTCATTGTCATCGCCGTTTTCGTATTCTCCTGATAGACGATACGGATTAGCCTTGCGTGGGGGAAGCCAGATGCGAGCCCGCGTGGGAATGTCTTCACGAAGCTTGCCTCGGCGACGCATATTCATCTCAAGGACAACCATGCGGAGGAAGTCGCTGTTTTCCCGGGGCTCGCGTTGTCGTGACATTGGAGGGATTTCAGGGTCGAACGTGGTATATTGGTCACGATTCTTCGCAGCGACCACGTGGAAATGATTGCGCCGATGCCCACGGCTGCGGGAGCGGCGGTATGTCTGCATCTGTATCGAAACTGGACAGGCATGTGCCAGATCAACCTTATCATGTGGGTGATCATGATAGACGTACATCTCCGCTGGGGAGATCGGGGTCGGATTTAGATAACGTCTTAATGCGGGAGATGGCGGGTTTTGCATGGGCGCCGGCCGGCGATCATCAGTGAGTTCGGGAGAAATAGTGAAAATGTTTCTGGTCAGAAAATCCTCCGGTTGAACAGATGGTGTAGCAAATGTCGATACAGACTGCGCTGCTGATTTGATGGCTCGTAGCGACGCAGTAAGGTTGGATTTGAACGAAGATCGTAAGCGTGGGAAGGAGCCAAATGAGGCAGTGCTTTTGGAGTCGGGTCCTTCCTCGTGAATCATCGGTTCATCGTGGATTATGGAGTCCATAAATTCACAGTCACATCTCTCTGTTTCGAGAAGAGGGTGGTCAAAAGCACAATCTTCTGACGGTGAATAGCGCAAGAAGCGACGCTCAGAGGGGCTCTTTTGGCTGTTCGGAGTCGGTGGGAGTATTGAGCTTGAAGGAGAGGCGCCATCATGGTCGAGAGATGGCACCGAGTCGCTTGAAGTTGATCTGATAGAAAACGGCGATTCATGTTCAGACTCAATGTCAAGGGAGTCCTTATCGTCGGGTGGGCTAAGTAGAATATCCAGCGGAGAATTTCCGCTACCAGTCATCAGATCGTCATCCTTGGGGTGAATTCCTTCCTTCAGCATCCGACTAAATTCCTCGACATGGTTGCCTCGGGGAAACTTCCGAGGCCTCCGGTTAGACCAAGTCCGGCGAGGAAGAGGAATAGCCGTCGCATCAAGCATAGAGGCAACATTTTTGGGGATGGATCTCTCGTTTGACGAGGAAGAAGATGACCGACGAGACGGAGCAAGGGCTTTGGCGGAAGGGCGAGAACGAACATCTCGACGAACTGTGGTGTGAGAACCACGTTTTGGCGGGATGACCATAGGCGTGGCACTGACCAAACCAGCATCCTCGTGTTGGTGCGATGGATAGAAGCCCGAGCGACGCAGAGCTGGCCGCGAGGCTTCTTCCTTGGTCTGATGAGGTTGCATGGCTTTTGGGAGTGGAGCTGACATAAAGGAAAAGGCTCTTGGGACCATCATCTTATCTATTTCGGGTCATGCTAGGTTGATATTTTCCGACGAAGCGGGGGCCAGATGAGGCACTCTGATCGAGATTTTGGGCGAGATACATCGAAAGGGGAAATCGTGATGATTTCTCCCGCCAGTGGTGGGAGTAAGGCCAGCCGCGAGATCGATTGAGGCTGGTGATGGGGTAAGAGAAGAGATGGAGAGAGACAATGGTGGGAGTGGAAGAGACGTGGAACAAAGATCGGTTGACCGATATGAGGAGAAGGGGTTGTCGAAGGGAGGGGAGATAGGAAAGGGAGGAAGAAGGAGGTTGTTAGAGAAAGAGAGGAAGAGAGGAAGAGAGAAGTAGAAGTAGAAGTGAGATATAGAGGAATCGAAATACCCTAAGAATGGAATTGGGATGGGGGAAAGAGCAAATGCAGATAAGGAAAGTGGTGATCTCAGAGGATGATAAGCGTATTGGGCAGGTACGCGTGTGACGGTATTTTAGGGGAAAGGGTTACGCAGCACGCGAGTCATTGGCTGGAGGCTTACTTTCCCAAGGGTTAGCCTAGCCAATGCCGGGATGCCGGTATGGTATCAGTGGGTTCTGGGGGACGACTCCGGGCAGAAGGGTATTGTGTGTAATAGAAGGGTATTGTGTATGAGTATGGTATGGTTGCATCGGGGGGGCCACCGGGGGGCTTGACAATCGGCGTGTGGAATGTTCGTCCGGTGGAGCTATCGAATCCATCGAAGCCCTGCCGCCCCCTCCTTTTTCCGTCTTACACAGTGATTGTTGACCCCCCTAGCGCAGATTGTGTTAGGATTTGCAACTCCGCCATTCGCCCTCAAGCAGTTCAAGTTAGTCATAGATTGTTTGAACTACTCCCTCATCCACTTTGCCCTCAACGCACACAAAACTAGGTTCATATCTATATACTAATACTTTGGGACCAGCGTAGTATGTAGTAACTAGTAATCTTTCGCACACTGATAACTGTTGATAGGATTTTCCATACTGTATTAAACTTGTCGGTCAGCCCTCCGGCCTCTAAAGTGGATCGAATAAGGTTGGTTTAGTGCCGTGCCTGCAGACGGGAACAACACCGCTTGTCCCTAGTCAATATTTATTGAGAATTAGGGTACTACTAAGGGGGGAAAATATGATTCTAAGAACATAAGGTAAATACTCTAACTTGAATGATCCTAAAACAACACTAAAATAAGTCATTGCGTCTAATCTCCGAAAGTACCCTGTTCCTTTTGCGTATTATTGTCAAGGGAAATGGAGGGGGTAAGTAAAACGTGGTAATTAAAAAAAAAAAAAAAGAGAGAAAAAAAATAGAGGGACCAGATCCAAAACAAAACGGATCGCACTGTCCAGGTGTACAGTAATCATAACAATAAAAAGAAAAGAAGAGAAATTTTCAACAATACCGCGGTTGATTTTTTGAAACCACAGAGTCTTTACGGAAGCAAATGCACCGTCGGGACCCGCCGGCATCGACCGATCGAACGGTCCAGTCAGGGGAACGGGTGACTGCAGAACTCTGAAAAGGTAAGGCGAAGAGAACAACTAACGTGGCATGGTGGACCTGCCCTAAGCGAGAGGCAGCGGTGTATACTGTATACGTAGGAGGCCTTGTCTACCCAACCTATCCACCCTTTTCAGATAATCTCTTGGTATTTAATGCTGTTGTTGTTGTTGTTGTTGTTGTTGTTATCAGGCGCGTAATCTAACCTCCAGGGCTGTCTTCCAATGGTTGGACGGGAATGTCTGGTGTAGAATACTAAGATACACTCATATTACTATACTAGTACTACATCCATCCGGCATACCAAAAACCGTTTGTTTGTTTTCTTAGTATGTGCTGGGAACTTTTGATTTCCTAGCGATATCTAAAATCATGGCGGTCAATGAAGTCGAAATTTGTTGATCACTAGTACAGCAGAGACGGTGTGGATGGCTGGTGGTGCTAGTATAGTACAGTGGATTCAAAGGGTTGTTTTCGAGCCCGGGGCACCAACTTGAAAGCACCTGCTGGTATCGATAGTCCCTTGAGTATTCGGGGACCCTCAGTACTTATTTTTTCTTTACCATAATCTATTTAGTAGCCTACTATACGATCGACTATGTTTTGTCTTGTTTGGTTATGTTTTGTTTTTCTAGCTGACTGTCTCATTTTCGACACCAGGCTGAGTGAATCTATAATTAACTACTTAAACGGTGTCTCATATTATGTGATATTTCAAAGGTTCCAACTTGAACATCCCATCGAACATCAGATCAAATGATTCATTTCCAGTACCCTAAGGGTTACCATAGGGTACACACCTAGCTATGTACCTAAATAATAGATATTAGGATTAGAAATCCAAATGCAAACTAGTTAGTTGAATGGACATCCAAATCCAAATCCAAATTGGAACCTCACATGTTGAAGGGTGATGAGTCATCTGCTTATCGCATCTGCATCGTCCTGGGCAGGCCCGCGCGCAAGCGTCCCCATCCCCGATTGGATTCCGATCCAGCGCATCAGAGACCAGCGATAACCCCAACATTCTGTCTTGCTGTGTCCAATTACTTCAGCTGCTTTTCAAACCGGGGCCGCTTCTAGACCCTGAAGTGTCTCTGTCTCTTCAAAGTCCCCCGCCTCCACGCTCTCCAAGGTGTGGGTCGATCGGTCGTTCCGCGGGGTCATCAACTTCACAACCAGTCCTTCAGTGGCCACACATGGTACCGGTACTAAGACTCTTGAAGAGTAGAAACCAAGTTCTGCCGTCGGCCTGAGGTCTAACTACATCGGTCTTACAACACAGCCAGTCTTTAGAGCGGCTCGATCTTCGTTACTCCTGCGCTGTGCACTGACATTCCTCTTGACTCGTAGCTACAACTGCGTATCTTGTCTTCCTCTTTTGGTGGAAAACTCATAGCTCCCTGTCTCTCTCTTTCTCATTTGATGAAAAATAATGGAAGCTTTTGAGACCGATCTCATTCAAGGACGGAGCATTGATCAGCAACCGAGACGTTGAAGCATGGGATGACATTCCGCGGAGAAAGTACCCCTCTCGAATCCTGAAGTCTCCACCTATTGCAACGCTTGATACTATGTCTGCAGAACGTGGTATGCCCAAACGGCGCTGCGTCAGCACGGCCTGCATCGCTTGTCGCAGGCGAAAATCAAAGGTTCGTTCGATTCTGTCTGGCTTTGTTCGAGCATCACGCGAGAGCGCCACTGATCCATGAACCTTAGTGTGATGGGAACCTCCCAAGTTGCGCTGCATGTTCATCAGTCTATCAAACGCCATGTATGCACACCTTTTCCTCCACTGTTGTTGAAGAGCCATTCATTTGACTGACTGGTTGATAGGTGTATATGATCCCAACTCTGATCACCGACGTAAGGGTGTTTATAAAAAGGATGCAGATACACTGCGAACCAAACACACTACACTGCAGACCCTGATCCAAGCGTTGTTGAACTACGAAGAAGACGACGCTTTTGAGCTCGTACGTCAAATTCGGGCCTGTGACGACCTAGAAGATGTCGCCCAATCCATTGTCTCCCAAGAGAAAGGGCTCTTGCCGGCAGCAACCGGAGCTTCGGGAGAAGCAGCCGGCAATGAGAGAGCAGCTCAAGTTGATCAATTTGAATCCGAACTGGCCGGTAAAATGAGTGAGCTTATGCTGGATGGTTCACGAAAATTCATTGGGGGCACATCCAATCTCATCTTCCTTCCACCGGGCTCGGAGTTGCATGAGTTCACCCCTGGCACCAACGAGGTCTCTACAGCTTCCAATGCCCATGATCTACTACCCGTTCGACGCTGGACGCGAGTCACAGAAGATGGCCCGCTAGTCAGCCATCTTTTGACAATGTATTTTACTTGGCATTATCCGTTTTTCACAATTCTTGCTAAGGACATGTTCTATCGAGATTATGTGAGGGGTGTGTCGAGTCCCTACTGCTCAGCCTTGCTGGTCAACGCTATGCTGGCTCTGGGCTGCCACTTTACTTCGTGGCGTGGAGCCTTTTCAGATCCCCAAAACCTTGCAACAGCGGGTGATCATTTCTTCAAGGAAGCTAAGCGGATGGTCCTTGAAAACGACGAGCATGAGAATGCAAAACTTTGTACAGTTCAAGCATTTGCTCTCATGTCTGTACGTGAAGCTGGATGCGGCCGCGAAGGGAAAGGCTGGGTTTATAGTGGACTCAGCTTCCGTATGGCATTTGATCTTGGATTAAATGTGAATGCAACATCTCTGGGAGCTCATAACTTGACAGAAGAAGAGATCGATGCAAGGAGGATCACGTTTTGGGGCTGCTACCTCATCGATAAGTAAGTCCATTTGAGCCCAACAGTTATGATTTCTCCACTCTTTGCTTCGGGGTTCTTCGAGCATCTCTAATGCGTCGAATAGATGTTGGTCAAATTATCTTGGACGGCAGCCACAATTCACGTCGTCTAACACTAATGTACCAAAATTTGAGGTATTCCCAAGGGAGGAAACTGAAGTCTGGTCATCATACACAGATACAGGCGCAGGCAAAGACCATAGCCAGCCCTCACGAACTCGGGCAGTTGCGTTGCAGATAGCGCAGCTTTGTCAAATTAGTGGCGATCTGCTCGCCTTCTTTTATCACCCATCGGAGCTGGAAAAGTCGCAACCGAAGCAATCAGAGTTGAAACGACTGAGTGAGATTCATACAAGACTCGAAGCCTGGAAGAAGCAGTTACCTCAGGAATTCGAGCCAAAGGAAGGACAGCTTCCTCAAGTCCTAATCATGCAGTACGTCCAACAAGCTTTCCTCTCCCTTTCGAACTTCTCACTTACACCCTTCATAGCATGCTTAACCAATTACTTCTCATCCATCTATACCGACCATTCTTGAAATACACCAAAGCGAACACACCTCTCCCTTCTCACGTTTCACCACGCAGGATATGCACCCAGGCAGCGTCAGCAATCTCAAAATTGCTGCGCATGTACAAGCGCACTTACGGTCTCAAGCAGATTTGTAACGTTGTTGTTTACATTGTCCATACTGCTTGTACCATCCACCTCTTGAATCTCCCCGAAAAGAATGCACAAAGAGACATTGTCCATGGTCTCAGAAACCTCGAGGAAATGGCCGAATCTTGGCTATGCGCGCGCAGAACCTTGCGTATACTGGACATATCCGCCAATAAATGGCAAGTCCAGCTTCCTGCTGAAGCAACTGCTGTTTTTGAACGAACTCACACCAAGTGGGGATCCTGGGGCCTCTGGGATCAAGCCACATCACCCACCTCTATATCAGACGAATCACCCGCAACTTCTTATAGCAACGTCAGTCACCACGTCAACAGCCCGGGTCGATTTTCCCCGAGTGCGGCCAATGTTCCTGTAGTCCCACACCCGGATCCTACCACAGCAAATGCAGAGGCGATGGCGGGTGTACCCATGGGCTCTCAGTACCCTGCCACGGCAAATATTGCAGCATCCGTCCCCCCCATGCGTAAAGCTCGCAGGATATTTGGTGCTCAAGTTCAAAAACCGGAATTCCCCCCACCAGAGCCAACCTATCTCCGACCACTATCCCAAGTCGACTACCAAGTACCCACTGGATTTACTGGCCCAGATCCATCCGCTCCTTCGCCCCTTCCAGGCGGTTGGTACGATGCAGGCGACCCCCGTGTTGAGGCACAAGCTGCAGCAACCGCGTCAAACATCTCATCTGTACCAGGGTTTGGCGGACCCGAAAGCCTGGTGAAGGAGAGTCAAGATTGGTGGATCCGAAATGCTGCCACGATGGACATGAGCGTGGAGAGCTGGGGTTCGTGGAACGCAGGCATGCCGAGTCCAACATCCCATCTTCATTATAACAGTGAGCAAGCAAACCTGATGGCTATGGCCTCACAGCCAAGTCCCTCAACCGGTCCCGAAAACCAACCCCCTGTCTCAATGGGCATGCACAATGCAGGCATGTCACCAGAGAATGACCCTTCCAAATACGAAGACCGTTGGCAGTGATGTTTCCTCGGGGCTATAGATGACCAGTAGAATTCTTGTCATGCTGTATCGATGGCACCACTCCAAGAAGTCCCTCATTGACTCGGAGGCGTCCGAGCCTTCTTTTGTTTGTTACTTGTACTAGTACATTCCATGTTTATATTTCATGATACCATAAATTGGGATGGCTTTTTTGTGCTTTCAACGGCGTTAAAATATCTTGTCCCATTTAACTAGGCTATTCGGGAAATGTATCTCCCTTCACTTTATGCTAGCGAGACAAAATCCCACAGCTCTGCATATGAAAGCTTTCCATCGTGATAGTAAATCATTAATCACAAAAATCAGACAAACACCAATTCACAAAATGCAGTTTGAACCAAAGCTTCCGAGAAAACCATGTAGACGAGAGATAGCAGGGAAATGTATGCAAATGATGGTATCACTGGGACGGCCATTAGTATAAAAGTACACACGGAGGTACTGTAATTAATACACGGGATGAATTTCACTTACCAAGAAATAATCAGCAACTGGCTTCTTCGCAGGCATACCCCTAGTATCCTGGGCCGCTGCCTCAAACACACGGTATCGTCTGCCGGGGCTGACGACAGAGCTAAGGGAATCTGATCCCATGACCCCATTGCTGCGTCCGTAGTCTCCATTACTACGAGCCACCGTTCCTCCATTGCTCGCGTCCTCGCCAAGCTCTAAGATAGCAGCGACGTTTCCACAGCGATAACAATAATTCGGAGCAGACCACACCGTGACGATACCACCATCGAACATTTCCTTGTACCCTTCCATAACAAGCTGGTGAGCTCGTGCAACAAGGGACAGACCGTTCAAATGATTGAATTGTTTAACGATATCACCACCAAAGAGGAAACCGGCACCTCGTGGGCTTAGACCCCAGCCTTCAATCTCGTCTGGGTCTGACCAGAGCAAATCGCACATAGCTCCCTCGTGTGGAACTTCTTGTTTGCGATCAATCAGTCGAATCTTGTCGACCGAATCAATTAATGGTGAAAGTCCGCCGTGCACACAGAGGACAGCGCCTGTACGGCTTGCCGCTGCGCTGCCATTGCTATCTCCACCAGCACCAGTACCAGGTGCGCCTGATTTTACGGGTGGGCCTGACTGACCAGGCGCGGCGGATATATCCCTCGGCGGGGAAATGTTTCGCGAGTCTGTCGAAGCGTCCGAAGATGATCGTTGTCGTTGGCGATAAGTGCTCATTGTAACTTCACCTCGTGAGTTCAGCACCTCCGTCTCCAGCTCGCTATCGTCTATTGGCATGGTGGATTGAGTTGTGTCATTTGCAGAGGAGGAAGTAGGTTCCAACTCTGAGCTTGCGCCTAGCACGATAGCGCCCAGGGCTAAATAGTCAAAGACTTCACAGCAGTAGCGCCACACGTTGGCGCTGCCGTATTTGCGGATACATTCATCGTAGAATCCATACACGGTCGTGATTTGTCGCGACTCGTGGTTACCGCGAATTAAGGTCATGCGATCGGGATATCGCACTTTGAGGCATAGGAGGAGGAGAAAGGATTCGAGAGAGTAAAAGCCTCGGTCAACGAAGTCGCCCATGAAGAGGTAATTGGTGTCCGGAACATCGCCGCCTACACGGAATAGTTCCATCAAATCGTGGAATTGTCCGTGGATGTCGCCACAGATTGTGACAGGCGCATCGACGGAAACGACATTGCCCTCTTCGATTAAGAGCTCGCGAGCCTTGTAACAGAGTTCGCGAACCTGTGATTCGGGGATAAGGCGGCACGCCCGCAGCTGCTCAATCGCCCTGTAAAAAAGGAACAGTCAGCAAGATAAGAAAAGGCTAAGGGGCAACCCAGGGAGGTATATATAGATAAAAGGAGAGGGGGGACAAAGAGATAAGCTTATTACCGGTCAAGGTCACTCATGGTGGTGGTTGGAGGAAGGTTGATGGGAGAAAAGGAAGCGAATAACGAAAGGGGAGGCGGGGGTGCAAATACGGTCACCCCTCAGAATCGGCAGTAATAATGGACAAGACAGTCTCCCGAGGAAAATCCAGATTCATCGTTGCGCCGCCATATCCCAATTCAGCCAAGCAGAGTAGGGGAAAGGACAGAGCAAAGAGTCAAGAGTCAAGAGTAAAGCAGAGAAGTGAGTAGGAACGAGAGCAACGGAGAGCGGCAGAACCGGCGCATCTGACTTCGGAGACCGCACCGACCAATCAGGATGAGGGCAGATAAGATTAGATGGGGCAGAGCCTTTTCAACTTCCCAATCCCAATGCCGGAGACTCACTCCTAACTCTCCCACTGTCGCGTCTATCCACCTTTCCCCCCCGATCCCCCGCTAAATTAAACGCCGTGGGTTGATGGGACCATCCCAATTGACCTCTACTACACTTTCTCCATCTTCCATTCCAGCCAGTACCTACATCCGCCTCACCCTGAACCGTCCGATGGCCTGAGCCTTGAAAAAAGTCGAAACAGTCGACTACGCCTATCTTTCCTTCTCTCCTTCCTTCTTGCCGTCTCATTGCAATACTACATCACATAACGATCAATTCACTCCACACAATGCCGCCACATCTTCACCCCCGCTCGCGGTCTACAACCGGTCTCTTCGCCGGCACTCTTCTCGCATCCCTGCTGGTGGTCGGCATGCCACACGTCTTCCCTTGCCCGGCCCCTCGTCGTACATTCGCCGACTCAGAGATGACAATCACATCCGACGGTCAACAAATACCACGAATGCGCCGTCGACGACGGAAAGAGGTCGAAATGGACGCAGATGTCGCTCGTCCCGGTCTCCCGATCTCCGCCGGCCCCGTGGACGAGGAGGTCTCCACCTTCTTCCAAATGGAAGCAGAGGCTCAAAAGATAACACAAGTCAATCACGAATGTCCCATTCCGAAACCAAAGGGAGTGATCGGTGATTTATTAGGGTTCCGCAATGCTCGTGGAGACCAACAACGCCAAACAACTGGACCACCTGAGGGCGATCAATAAAGCCCCCCCCCAAACTCGAAGCCTTGGGCCGAGTCGGATCTTCTCGCCTCATTTCAGCCTCATATGATTTTTTCTTCTCTTCTCTCTCGACTGTTTTATGATACCATGGACTTGGAATTGCGGAAGAATTGGGACTTGGCACGGTCGTTGTTTAGATGCCGGGATATACCTGTAGCGAAAGCTACTGGGATTTTTATGTGTATAAAATGTACAACAAGAAATAAATTTCAACAAATCATGCAAAATATCAGGACAAATACCAGAAAGAGATAGTCAAAAATCCGCACTATGAATTACCACTATTGGACTAGATGTACTATGCTGGAGGACTAAAGCAACCTGTTTGAACGTTATTACTCTATGCACTAGGAGTCAAAAAATCTGTTTGTATGTAAGCAAAGATATTTGAATCAGACGAGAAATTGAAAACCCATAAGCTAGCTTGAAAGAAAACAAGAAAAAGGCCATTTTACATGCCTTGTTGATGGTGGTCGAACATCGCCGATGGAAGAAGCCGGCGGTCCGCACGCTAAAGCCGATTCCATCAGGCCACCTCAGAACATCCCATAGCAACTGTTTGCGCCGCAATGGGCCCCTGGACGCGCTTCATATACAACGTGCTAACTCACCCGCGGCACACAAAATGGATTGGGCCCCTTCTTGTCCTAGGTGATGCGGTGCTGTGCGCACTCATCATTTGGAAGATCTCCTGTGAGCGCGCATCCCCCCATCGCGTCACGGCACGAACAAGATCAAGCTAACCACACCTCCACCTTTAGACACAGAGATTGACTGGACGACCTATATGCAACAAGTGAAACTATACCTCGATGGCGAGCGCAATTATCCCTCAATCCAGGGCTCGACTGGCCCCCTAGTCTACCCAGCTGGCCACGTCTACATCTATGCTATTCTCTACCACCTCACCGATCAAGGCCGCGATATCCTCCTGGGACAGATAATCTTCGCTGGGATCTACTTGGCTACTTTGATTGTTGTCATTGCGTGCTATAGACAGGTCAATGCGCCGCCATACTTGTTTCCTCTTCTCGTCTTGTCCAAGCGACTCCATAGCATTTTCATGCTGCGGATGTTCAACGATGGAATTGCGGCCCTATTCATGTGGGTTGCAATTTACTTTTGGATGAAGAGGAAGCCCCTACTTGGAATTATGGCGTGGTCACTTGGTGTCTCTGTCAAAATGACTCTAGTTCTACTTGGACCAGCAATTGCTGTCATCAGTGCATACGACTACGGGCTAGGTGGTGGCCTCGTCCAGGGAATAATAGCCTTTCAGCCTCAGGTAAAGACGAATCCGATCAAAAATATCTTGAGATCTCTAAAGCATTGGCAGATTGCTAATTCAATTCATAGATGCTACTCGCCAAGCCGTTCACTCGCAAAAATACCATTGGCTACATCACTCGGGCATTTGAGTTGACCCGGCAATTTATGTTCAAATGGACTGTCAACTGGAGATTTGTTGGAGAGGAAACTTTCTTGTCAAAGGAGTTCTCGTTTGGTCTGCTGGCTTTGCATGTCTCCCTGCTAGGTCTCTTCTCAACCATCTGGGCAAAGCCATCAGGAATGAGCATATTCTCTTTTGCCCGTGACCTTCTCCGCGGATGGAAACCACATATCGCTCTCTCCAAAACCTTCACGATGAGCGCCCTGCTCAGTTCCTTGGCCATTGGCATGCTTTGCGCCAGATCATTGCACTACCAGTTCTTCGCATATCTGGCCTGGGCCTCACCATTCCTTCTCTGGCAGGCCAATTTCCACCCTATTCTGATTTATCTTGTGTGGGCGATTCAGGAATGGGCCTGGAACGTTTACCCAAGCACCAATGCTAGTTCTGCCGCGGTGGTATCGTGTCTCGCCGTTCAAGTATTCGGCGTATTCATTAGCGGGCTCGGCGAGGCAGATGGCAAGCGTGGAAACGTCGGCGATCGCACAAAAGTTCGCCCTCAATAGACGATAGGTATCGCATCGTCATTTTGCATCTCAATCAATATATCACGCATCAGACTCGTCAGATGAGGGCATTTTTCCTACGCGAGATTCCTCCTCGGAGTCGGAGTCGGGGTTGGTGGCAACGACTGGCTGTTTCACGAATTCCTTCGGCCTGTAGAAAGAGTACATCGTTAAAAAGGACATTCCAACCCAATTGAGCGAGTGACGGGGTTTATTCAATCCATACCAGAAAGGAGCCTTTCGCCAGGCTTTCTCATCGCGCACAATGTTGATGATTTCCCCGCTGATTTTATTGTCCCGTTCCTCCTGTGCCTTGGTGTCGACTAGGAGATATGAACCACGCTTAATCCAGAATGTCGATCGAAACCTCGCTGGCAGTTCGACCAGCATTTGACTCTTATCGGGGAATTCGATCTGGTAGATATTATTGCCGGTGGCCTTCAATGCCCGCACGATATGGTGTGTGTCGGCCAATTCATCGGGAGGGACCATAGTTCCCTCGGCCGTAGCAAGGACTTTTCGACGAGGCGGCGCCATGACTTGGGATTATAGATCTGCTGGAGGGGATCGGGGCTGCAGCAGTGACAACTTGTCGGAGGTTTCTCTTTCGGTTAGGGTGAAGTGGGAGAATTTTCCTCTTTGGTTTATCGGCGGGGCAGTTCCCCTCGATGACAAACTCGAGGTCCGCCCCAAGTAAAGCTCCACGCCAACACAGACAGTCGGGGCCCCGCCAAATGGAGAAAGTCCCCGACTCTTGGATAAATGGTAAAATGATGGATTATCAATTCATGCAGCTTTTCAGATCACTTGATCGGAAGAGCTTGGATTATATTTTCAGTCCAATGATGCCCAATTCTTCCTACGTTATCTCATACTTCGGGTCACCTTGGTTTGGGGAGAAATCTTTGGACTACCCTATAGCTATCCGGGTCTAATATCTCTTCTTTCAATTGAGATTGCTACCATTCAGTGCTTGAGTTGAATCTCGTTTGAATATGGCAGCTTCCGGGCTAGGACCCTTTCTGGAGATCGAAAGTTCCGCAAAGATCTCTACACCCCCGCCTACATTGCAAAAAGATAAGCAAGTTCAAGTCACACAGCCTTCGTCAAGTTACGAACTCAACGAAGTACATGTACAGCCTCAGAAAGGTTCAGCTCGAGTGACCACTGAGCCAGTAGCTCAACCATCTACGGGTGCATCGACACCAACGCCCACACCAAGCGTGTTAGAAAACCGCCCCGAAGAAGACGAGGCCACAGAGTGGGCTCCGGATCGAACCAATACTTCCTGGAGGACCAAATGGCGGATTTTAAGCTGCTGTTTGATTAATTTCGGCAATGGAATGAACGACAGTGCCCCAGGTGCCTTGATCCCATATATCGAGAGACATTATGGTATCGGATATGCTGTCGTTTCGTTGATTTTCGTGACCAATGCCCTGGGCTTCATCTCTGCAGCACCAGTCACACATGCCATCGAGCTGAAGTTAGGCAGGTCCAAAAGCTATATGCTTGCGATGTCCTGTCTAGCTGTCAGCTATGTGGTCATTATCTGCCAGCCACCGTTCCCGGTAGTCGTGACCTGCTTCTTCTTTCTCGGGTTCGGTATGGCACTCAGCTTGGCCCTCAGTAACGTGTACTGTGCGAATCAAGCCAATGCAACGACGGCCTTGGGATGTCTCCATGGGGCATATGGTATTGGCGGTACCATTGCACCGCTCTTCGCGACTGCGATGGCGTCTAGCGGGATTCGCTGGTCGATCTTCTACTCCATCACCTTAGGATTCTGCCTCCTCAACCTCGCCTATTCCGCATGGGCATTCCTCGATTATGAGAAAGACACTCCAGCCGAACCGCAACGACCTCTTCACCAAGCAGCGCACTCCCATCCCAATAGTCTCACAAGCGAACCTATGACCCGAGCACGAGTCCTCAAAAAGTCCATCAAGAACCGAACAACCCTGCTAGGCGCTCTATTCATCTTCGCTTACCAGGGAGCCGAAGTCTCCGTCTCCGGATGGGTCGTTTCCTTCCTAATCAACTACCGAAATGGCGATCCCTCACAGGTCGGATACGTCAGTGCAGGATTCTGGGCCGGTATCACAGTCGGTCGATTCGTGCTTACCCACCCCGCCGCAAAACTAGGCGAAAAGACAGCAGTAGTCTTGATGGTTGCCGGGGCTGTAGCCTTTCAGCTGATGACCTGGCTGATCCCCAACATCATTGGTGAAGCTGTTACGGTAGCAATAGTCGGTCTCTTACTCGGGGCTGTATACCCGTGCGCCACGGTTGTCTTTACGAGACTTTTACCGCGAAGCATGCACATGTCTAGTCTAAGCTTCATCAGCGCCCTTGGCAGTAGTGGTGGAGCGGTCTCGCCCTTTTTTACCGGGATTCTCGCGCAAAGGGTGGGGACTATGGTGCTGCATCCGATTTGTATTGGTTTGTATGGGGTTATGGCTGTGAGTTGGTTGATGTTGCCGAAGATTTCTAAGAGATCTGAGTAAGGGCTTTGAGTGAAGTCAGATGTGGCTGTGCAAGATTCGATATGATTGGGTCTGGAAGGATCTTGAGGGAACTTTCTGCTGTGGGAGGGTCATTTGTGACTGTCTAAGGCAGTATGCTATATGCTATGGCTGAAAGTGTGATGTGATTGATGCCTTGTATTTGCGTTTCGACTGTCACGGAGAGAACTTCTGCCCAGGTGGGCTTTGAGAGTACAGTACATCCTAACTGGCGTCTTTCTGATTATCATGCATATACATCGGCAAAACCAATTCATACTTGCAGTAGGTTCAAAGCATGTACAAGTGAGATTGTGGTGAAAGGTGCACCCAGTACCATAGTACATCCATGGATAGAGTACTGCTACTGAGTAAGAGCAAGGATGAGACTCGGATGGAAGTATTCTCCATTCAAAGACAGAAATCCTAAAAGGATCCAATCAAAAAAGGGTTTCTAATGCTAATAAGTGGACTTTTCTACGTAATGTACCTAAGGTAGCGAATAGGTTGAATACTCCCCGTCTGGTAGTGATGATGCTTATCTCCACTTACCCCAGCGATACCAAGGAATCCGAGTCAAGGCCACATACTAGTACTACGAGTAATCCAGTAATCCAGCACGGGTCAATGAATAGATGATTCTACGATCCGGTATCAGACCTATTCAAAGTTTTACAGTGGACTGCAGAAACAAATGATATCGAGACGAGTGGACAAGGTCATTGTGCGAAGAATGTGTGCGATGTAACCGAGTCGAGGCTATGTATGCGGCAAGGAGCCTGAACGGTCGCACGCCTCAGGCGATCGATCAGGGTGCGGTGACAAAAGTGACGAGCCTAAGTGACGAGGTGACGAGTACTAGGCATCGTCGTTCCATCCATCTCTGTCCACTCTGTACGACCGAACGGTATCGCCGCTATGCTGAGACACTCTGGACCCGAATTCTGCCAAAAGAGGAGAGCCGAGACCGTGACTGTGACTGAAGGGGAAGATATTTGTAGATGTGAGTGCTCTTTTTGTTGAGTGAATCCTTTGTAAGTATGTTCAACTTAATTGAAACATTCGTTTCTTTTCAATGATTTTCAAAAAGAGGACAACAAAGGCCTTCAAAGTGACTTTCCTTTGGTTTGTACAGATCCGATGGGGCCGAGAAGTAGAAGTGGGAAAGTGTCTCGGAGGAGACTGGCCCTGGAGAGAGCAGACTCACGTGTACTTACATACGCACTGGCAGTCTTGGTTTTGCCACAAAGTACTTTCAGTACTTTGCGCCTAACATTGATCTGGGCAGTGGGCAGTTGATCGGGCTTATTTGAGTAGTACTAAGTAGCTCGTGCTGCTCTCTTTATTGTTTGATTCTTTCCTAAATGATCGCCTGCTCTTTTTCACTGTTCAGCTCTTTTCACTGACGATCCTTGATTCTTTTTTATTTCATTTCATTTTATTTATTCTATTTTATTTTTTGATGTTTGCTACTTAATTACTGTATCCGATCCTACTACAGTACTGGCTGTTACC